>JAECUM010049330.1:0-30721 GCA_016617855.1 Megalonaias nervosa
TACTGAGTGCAATGGGATATATTATACCCGCCCTAATTCCAAGATAAATGACCAAGATGATAAAAGGAGGACAGTGGAGTCAAAAGATCTCAGACGTGATCCTTGAAATCAGATGGAAGGACTAAAACTAGCTCTAGTCCCTTACAAACGATGGATGGAATACCATCGTTGGCAAGAACAACGAACCCCACATTTACCTCCCAATCCTCATTTGTCCGAGATGTCCCAGTTACAACACGAATTGCAGTCGTTGATGGATCGCAGCGATTTGTCAGAAACGGAAAAATCGCAACGATACGGTCAGTTGTTGCAAAGGCTGAAACTCTTTCACCTGAAAGCTTTAGACGAAACAGCTCTACCCACTCTGAAAGATTTTAAGGCCTTGATGAAAAGTCCATCACCACCACTACCATCTCCAATGGTCAAGACAGAAAGTCCACTACCACTAGTCCCAGTGATCAAGATAGAAAAAGAAGAAGAGTTTCAAACTCCACCAGAAAAAGTACGCAAGTTAACAACACCACCTACATCCAGAATTGGTTGGATTAAAAAGATGATGGCTACTCCTTCTTCCTCAGAAGAGAAAACGAAAGCCAAGACAGAAGTGAAACAAGAACTGATTACCCCTGTTCAAACACTGTCCTCCTCCTCAACACCTATTGCTCGTCGGACACGCAAAGCATTACAAACCAAGAAAATACCACAGAAAGACAAGAGTAGCATCAGTGAAGATTGGATCACTTATTAAAACATGGAGAAGGTGTTAGCCAGCATTTACTACGATCCATCCCATCCCGCAGGTTACGGAGGAGTTAAGAAATTGTATCGTGCTGCCAAAACGCAACTGAAAAGTATCCGTTTACCTCATGTGCAACGCTGGTTACAAGAACAAGCCACGTACACCTTACACAAACCCATTTGACGAAAATTTTCCAGAAGTCGCACCCAAGTAGAGGGTATCGATCACCAATGGCAAGCCGATTTAGCCGATGTCTCTCATTTGTCCACCTACAATCGTGGCTACAAATATTTGTTTTGTGTCATCGACGTCTTTTCCAAATTTGCTTGGGTCGTACCATTGACTTCCAAATCGAGCAGTGAGTTAGTGAGAGCCCTGCAACTGGTGTTGAAACAAAGCGGGCGTCACCCTCTTCGATGGCAAACTGACAAAGGCACCGAATTTCTGAACCAAGCTTTCCAAAAAGAACTGAAGAAATGTGACATTCATTTTTTCACCACCGAGAATCCCGAAACCAAAGCCAGCATCGTGGAACGTTTTCAACGCACCTTGAAAGAACGCATGTGGGAATATTTTACGCATCAACACACTCTCAAGTACATTGACGTCTTGCCACACCTCGTCCAATCGTACAGTCAATCTTACCATCGGAGCATAGGGCGTGTCCCCCAAGAAGTGACTCCCGACAACAAAGTGACCGTCTTCGAGCGCCTGTTTGGTCCGTCCCCAACAGTGCCTGTCCCCAAGAAAGGTGGAGTGTTGGCATCAGGAGATTGGGTACGCATTGGCAAAACCAAGCGCAATTCGACAAAGGTTACTTACCCAACTGGACCACCGAATTGTTTCGTGTCACCGAACGTGTGCGTGGCCGTCATCCTCCCGTCTATAAATTAGAAGACATGAACGGAGAAGTGTTAAAAGGAACGTTTTACTTGCCCGAGTTACAACGTGTGACCAAAAAAGAAGACGACTTGTACGAGATCAAAAGCATTCTCGATCGAAGAACCCGAAAAGTAGGAAAGAAACGTGTCAAAGAAGTCAAAGTACGTTGGAAAGGATATCCTCCCAGTTTTGACTCTTGGATCGACGCTTCGCAACTCATCGACTATAGAAAGAAGTGACCATCATGCCCTTCAACACAGCTTCAGCTACTGCAGTGACCACTCCTTCCCCCAGTTCTTCTCTGCAAGATCTACAAAAGCAACCCATGTGGGTGTGGTGTGGAGAACGTGTGCCTAAAACTCAAATCGTCTTTTTCTGCCAAATCTTTGTGGTGTATTGTGTCATCGGTGCTGCCATTGCCAATGTGAGTTTGTAACAAGGAGACAAACAATTGTGGACTATTTTACTTAGCAGTTGCATTGGTTACCTTCTTCCCAATCCGTCTCTGAAATATTCTTCCAACGGAAACAACAACAACAACGGTGGCCTTGCCTCCAACGTCAGTCACCAATCCAATCACAACAATCCTCTTTTAGACACTCCTCTCACTTCCAATGACACCTCGGACACTAGAACTGTGGAATTATGAACAACCAATTTTACTTAACGTTTCCCAGTGACAGTTCCATGGAGGTGTTTCCCAGTAACACTTTGTGCTGTTTCTCGGCCATATTACCTCAAGCCATCCAATTGGATCACGAAGCCCATTGGGAAGTGGCTTTGGTGGAAATGATTCACCCTACACAAATCAAAAACATCGTCGAAAATGAAAGCACTTTGACTGTAGAAGTTCATGACTAACAAGTGCAACAAGCCTTGAATGAACGTAGCAGTATAGCTGACTCTATGAAATCACAAGACCCCAAAACTAAATGAACCACTTATCTGTTGAAAATTCCTGCGGGCTATTATTTTAGTGGTCAACCATTGGTGAACACCATTGCTGACAGGTTCAATTTTATGTTTGGTAAAGTCTTGGAGAAAACCAGAAAAAGTGTCACGATCGATTACCACAAAATATCTCGTCACCTACTCATCAAATTTTCTGAGGACAAAGTATTGGCCATTACATTTTGTCCTGAATTGTATGACATTTTGGGTGGAGACCCTAAGTTCATCAAGATTGCAAACGAAATACCAGCCGTAACCAGTAACTCAGATTTTGGGAGATATTTTAGATTCCCTGTAGAAATGAACCAAGGACTGAATTTGATGTTTGTATACTCCGATGTGGTGGAGTACAACGTGATGGGACACACCTCCGCACCGTTACTGCGTGTCATTCCTTTCAAAGTGGATTATGCCACGGCTGCTGACGAGGAAGGTGGAAACACCTATCACGTTCACCGCGAATTTGTACATCCTCACTATTTGCCCGTCAGTAAGTCTTATTTCGACACTGTCAACATTACTAAAAAAGGAGATCTGGGACAAAATATTGCATTCACCAAAGGGAAAGTCACAGCGAAACTCCATTTTCGAAAACGATTACTCTTACTTTTGTCAGTCATGTATCCTGTGTACCAAGGAGTCGCTCGACAGCGAGGACATGGTTTAGGTGATATGCTCAAATCGGCCTGTCGTACAGTGGTTCCCGTTTTGAAACCGATGGTGACACGGGGATTGCACGCCTTAAAAGATGCCGCGTTGATGCAAGGTAAAAAATTTCTCCAAAATGTCATCATTGACAAACAAAACCCCAAAGAAGCTTTCTTGAGAGCAGACAAAAATATCTTGCTTCAAACGGGCAAAGACCTTTTGGGTCGGCGAGAAACTCCTATAAATGCCCTGGGCAATGCCGAGTCAGGCATTCCTGCTCCCCTGACGCCACAGCAAGGACAAGACAGAAAAAGACGACGAAAACACCCCTTCAGAGGACTTCACACCGCTAGAGCTAGAAAGTCTAAGAAAAGAAAAACCGTCCGAGAGTTAGACGTTTTTGATTATTAAAAAAAGAAAATGATACACCGAGAGTCATGTGCTTGTTCCAAGTCGGAACTGGATCTGTTTGCGTTGCCACCCACCATGATGACGATGCAAGAATCCCAATGGGTCGAATTTCATCCCGTCTCCTCTTTGACGGATTCAGCTCCCATCGAGTTTGAAATCAAAGGACAACCGGAAGATTATCTCGATCTGAATAGCAGTTACTTGTACCTGAAACTGAAAGTGATCAAAACCGACAACACCAATCCGGGAGCCGATGCCAGAGTAGCTCCCGTCAACAATTTCATGCATTCCTTGTTCAGCGAAGTGGATTTGTACTTCAATAACAAACTGGTCAGCAGTAGCATGGATACTTACCCTTACCGAGCGTACCTAGAAAATCTCTTGACGTACAGAAAAGATGCCAAGACCATTCATCTGGATGCTTGCGTGGTATGGAAACCTGACAGCGCAGGTGAAGACACGTTTAAGGAAACAGCCCTGACAGCCGATGACAATCCTCACAATGTGGGTTTTAACAACCGTCGAAGGAAAATCCTGCAAGGTCGTAGTTTAGAACTGATGGATCGTTTGCATTTGGACATGTGGTTACAAGACAAGTATTTGCTGAACGGAGTGGATATTCGCCTGAGACTCAATCGCAGCAGTGTCGCTTTCCATTTGATGGCTCATGCCAACGAGTACAAAACCAACATCCAAGAAGCCAGACTTTACGTGCGTCGTGTAGAAGTGTTACCGAAAGCGGGAAACGACATCAGTCAAACATTGAGCAGATCGACTGCCAAGTATCCGATACGACGTGTAGAAGTGAAAACATTCACCATTGCTGCTGGACTCCGATCCAAGATCGAAGATCATCTGTTACAAGGACAGTTACCCAAACGTTTAATCGTTGGCATCGTCAGTAATGCTGCCCTCAACGGAGCCCACGATCAAAATCCTTCCAGTTTAAGCACTACAGAGTGTCCAAGATCGAAGTCAGTCGCGATGGCAAGACTTTGTGTACCAGACCCTTCGAACCTAACTTTGCCCAGAAGAATTACATGAGATCGTACTTGTCTCTGTACGAAGCTACCGGGCAACTAGGAACCAACGCCAGTCACGGCATTTCGTACTAAGATTATGTCGGAGGTTATACTTTGTGGGCCTTTGATTTCACTCCAGACCAAGGCAGCGACGAGGGACATAAAATCCGGTCAACTGCATGTGGAACTTCAGTTTGCAGAAGCTCTCACCGAGACGGTCAACGTCATCCTGTATGCTGAATTCGATAATACCATAGAAATCAACAGTTTGAGAGAAGTCATTCTAGACTATTAGACACAATGGAAGACTCCTATTCCTCTTTAAACAGTGGAGAATCTTTGGACATGGAATGGGAGGATAGCGTGAAAACAGAACCCCAAGACCAAGACAAAGAGGACAAGGTAGTAGTAAAGTCCATTTAGTGTCCTGTTTTGCTAAACACCTAGCGAATACAATTACGGAATTGTCCAAGAAATATTGTTATGGATGTCAAAACGATCATCCCAGTCAAATTCAACATGATAACTGTATGATGATGAGTCAAGAAGAAAAATTGGACGAGTATCTGGACGAAGCTTGGAGTCTCATCTCAGAAGAAGCTGTGTTGCATGAGTGGTATAAAGGCTTGCGTGATCTTTCCTGCCCTCCATTGACTACTCTAGAGATCTATCGCATCGAAGCTCTCTTAGCGCAGAGTGAGGAGACAAGGCGAAGAAACGGCTACTTGACAGATCGTTTCAAACAAAAAGTCAGAATTGAATTGATGACTTATCATTACATGTGGAAAAAAAAACAAAAAACAACACAACAAAAAATGGATACCTGGGAATTTTATTACCTTTTGAACAATAGTTCGTATACTGCTTCTTGGAATCCTGTCGTGTGCGCTAAAGATGAACTACCTCATTGCAATCCTCAAGACCATCAAGCTTGTGTCATCAACACGGACGACTGTCATCTTCCAGGAACTCACTGGGTTGCCGTCTACTTCCCTCAAGAGAATTGTGTGGAATATTTTGATTCGTATGGATTACCCCCTTTGGAAGACAATATCATTGACTTTATGAGAAGAAATGCCCAGACGACACGATACAATAATGTGAAATTACAAGGCACAGATTCCATGGTGTGTGGACAATATTGTGTATATTTTCTTCATCAACGCAGTCTTGGATATCCTTTAGAACATTTAGTGACTTATTTTGATCGTCACTCTTCTAGAAACGATGAGAAAATAGATCGATGGTTTTGTGACCATTATAGTTATCTTTTGTCTTTAGCTAGGAAACGTAGTGTACATCAATGGCCTCATGACTTCCATCAATGGAAATCTCACATGATTTCACAACGTTGTCAACCTTGTCAAAAATAATTTGTTTGATGTTACTTGTTACTTGTTACTTGTTAGTTGAATAAAAAATGCTGTGTTTTGAAAAAATGTGTCTGTGGTTTGTTTTCAAAAAACACTGTGAATATATGCTCTTTGACTTCTCTCTATCCCTCACCATGACATGAGCTATCATAGCGTTCCGACACTAAAACCGAGTAGGGATGTTTTCTATCGCATCCGCGTTTGAACCATATAAAGCGGGTTGTTCTCCAGTCTGGTCATCCATGGTTGACTCGTCTACCTATGAACATGCCTTCCAGACTAGCCCAGCTGAACGAAGCTTACGTCAGTTTATATCGTGTCAGGCTAAACCTGATACCTAAACCTGAAGAGATAGAGAATGTCAGGATGTTATCCATAGCCCAAGACCTAATAGAAGAGGTCTTTAGATAGGAAATTAAGAAAGAACAAGAAGAATGGACTGAGAAGTACAGACTTCAGAAGAAGCAGAGAGAAGAACAACAACAACAGCAGCAGCAGCAACAGCAGCAGCAAGAACCAGACAGAGGTTTTGTCGACTGTCGAGTAGACACCAAGGAATTCTCTTTCTCTTTCCGCAGAAGCAGACCGTATCGTATAGGAAAGCCTGCCGCCAGACGGGGACGCAATCTTAGACAGTAAAAAATATTGCCATTGCTCCCGTTAACAAAACAACAGCCCTTTTCAGGGTTACCCAATACTCTCGAAAAGAGATACTAATTCAATTTGCCAAAACTTTTAAAATTTTAAAAAATAAATGGAAGTGTGTCTATAAGCACTTCGTTTCTTTTGTCAGTAAAAAAAAAATCCACCCTTTGTTTTCTCTGTCTTGTCAAATCGTGCATGCCTGTGTGTTTGTAAGTAAAAAAGTAAAAAGTCAACGTGAGTGCTTCTTTTAGGTCCGCGCGTTTCATGTGATGCTAATAGTGGTATTGTAAATTTGAGTGTCAGGGATGTTTTCCTTCACGGCCGTGCTCCAGGAATATAAAGCGACGCGATCGTCAGTCTAGCTACCCATCGTTGACTCGTCAACATTAAAAATGAATAGTAAACTTGCTAAGCTTTTAGAACTCCAAATGCACTGGAATATACCAGGCGCCTTTTAGATGAACTGGCTATGGAGGCCATAGCGGAGGAAGAAAGAATTTAAGAGGAGGAAGAGATGAAAAAGAAGAAAGAGAAGG
This sequence comes from Megalonaias nervosa, assembly GCA_016617855.1. Lineage (NCBI taxonomy): Eukaryota > Metazoa > Mollusca > Bivalvia > Unionida > Unionidae > Megalonaias > Megalonaias nervosa. The sequence continues at coordinate 7,208 of JAECUM010049330.1, forward strand.
AGGAAAGGATCCTGCCTCATCTCTTCATGAGACCTCAGTGTGAAGTGAAACCTGAGGTGAGGACGCCTCCACAACCAGGACCAGCACCGCAGCCACTGCCAGTACCACAACCATTACCAGCACTACAACGAGCGAGAGACGCTGTCCCTCAAATTGAAAATTGGGAGCAGGAGTTGGAGAGACAGCGGCAAGAGTGGGAGCCGCAGAGACCTCACCATCCCCGGGTCTGGCATAGGAGAAGACAGAGAGAACAAGTCTTCACTATCCCTCAGACTGAAAACTGGAATGATGAGGCCACTCCCAACCACGCGTGTCAATTGGGAGCAAGATTGGAGTTATCGTTGTGTGTGTGGTGCCCGCCCTGGGAGGTGTCAGCATTAACCAGTTGCAATTGGAGTTCAAGAAAAAAAACAGCCCTTCTCAGGGCTAGCCAGATCTCTAGAAAAGAGAGACTATTCAATTTGCCAATTGGTGTGAATGTAGAGTAGTATGACTACAAACACTCACTCCTTTACTGATGTGTGTGTGTGTGTGTGTGTGTGTGTGTGTGTGTGTGTGTGTGTGTGTGTGTGTGTGTGTGTGTGTGTGTGTGTGTGTGTGTGTGTGTGTGTGTGTGTGTGTGTATTTTGCGTTCCCATTCGTTGGTGAGTATAGTAGATATGTGTGTTTTTTCTTCTCATCCCGATTGTGTGGATAGTAGATATATGTGTTTTTTCTTCTCATCCCGATTGTGTGGATAGTAGATATATGTGTTTTTTCTTCTCATCCCGATTGTGTGGATAGTAGATATATGTGTTTTTTCTTCTCATCCCGATTGTGTGGATAGTAGATAGGTGTGTTTTATGCTTTCTCGTTCGTCGGTGTGGATAGTATATAGGTGTTTGTTTTATGCTTTCTCGTTCGTTGGTGAGGATAGTATATAGGTGTGTGTTTATGCTTGCTCGTTCGTTGGTGAGGATAGTATATTTGTGTGTTTTATGCTTTCTCGTTCGTTGGTGTGGATAGTATATAGGTGTGTGTTTTATGCTTTCTCGTCCGTTGGTGAGGATAGTATATCCTATGTGAAGTGAGTGTAAGGGATGTTTTCGTTCACGTCCGTGCTTGACGTATATAACGCGGAACGCTAGTCAGTCTGGCTAACTACGCAAGAGCCCAGCCCTGGGCCAAGGGCCCAGCCCGGGGCTATAATCAGTCGCGAAGCACTCAGTGCATAGGCGACTTTAATCCATGGACCAGTCTGGCTACCCACGTTGACTAGTCAACAACTTCAAAAGAAAAAATGAATTTGTTTAATGAATTAAGGCATAGTTATTTCTGGATGATGGATGCAGCCTACGTGGTGGGAAGGCTTGAAAAAGAATGGAGCTATCCAGTCTCGAAAGACTTTGTGACCAGTCAAGTCAATAGCCTCAAGGTAGCCAGGGATCAAGTGGCCGGAATGATAGAAGAGGAGGTGGAAAAATTAAGAGGATTCATAAAGCCTAAGTATGTAAGAGTGGGGACATTGAAAGAAGCCCTTGATCTTGTCATCAAAGTGAGGAGCTTCTTGCAAGATACATTTAATTGCACAGAGTGGTCTTTTGTCAATTGGGGCTTAGACCAGTTAAAGAAAGCCGAAGACAAGATGAAAAACGTGATGGAAGAAGAAGTGAAAAAGATTAAAGAGACCTGGACAAAAGAAAGAAAGGACAAAGAAAACATAAAGAGAAAAGAAGAGTTTGAGAGACTGAAGAGGAACTGGATAAAGGTACAGGAAAAGTTTAGAGCTCTGGGACATCCTGACTGGATTCCAGACGAAGAAAAGAAGAAGAAGAAAGGAATTATTGAAAAAGTGAGAACGTGGTGGAAGAAGTGGAGACAATAGAAGAAGAAGGCAATGGCCCTTTTCAGGGCCACTTCATATGCCTCGAAAAGATTTATTCTTTCTTGCCTACAAAAATTTAAAACCCTACTCTACTATTCACTGACACAAACGCGACTGATTCGTGTTTGTCTATAGAAATGACACAGGTGGCATGACGTCACAGTACTACCTTGCTACATTGTTGCCAATGAGCAGTACCGTGACGTCACCCTACCTGTTCCATTCCTCTTGGCGCTGTACAGGCCCAGCGTGTGCTAGTCGCTATACAGAATTTCCATTAGGGCTATAGTGCCCCAGGCTGTGGTTTTGGGCCTATAAATCGTGGGGCCATAATGCCCCAGGCTGATTTTCCTTCTTTGACATGATGAGGGCTATAGTACTCCAATACACTACTGACATTGTCAGACTGTTCACTTTCCGTATACTATATGAGTCGTTTTCAGCTTCTTGGCTATTGTGGTTAAATTTCAGTATAATAATCTCCATGTTTCCACGTTAAAGGCTATGTACGTATATATAGCTTAAAATATATTTGTGAAAATATGATTATTCAGTTTTATATGCATTTTATTATTTACATCGATTCACTATCATTAATGCCTACGTTTATTTCTCTACTTAGTACCAAAATATTATTTGATATACATGATACCTTTGCCGTAGATTCTTTAACTTATGCTAAAGTAAATTTATTTGGAAACCTGAGCAAACATCATCATATTAAAAATCGAAAAACTTTAAAGTTTTAAGTACTCATGATCCGGTTAATATATCCCAGAATAGAGATATCCTTAGTACAAGATATTGTGTAAGAAAACCGTTGTACGTTTCTTTATCTACATGCGTTTGAAACATGTTTTCAATTCTGTACCTGAAGAGTAGGCGTTAATAACACAACTTAAGTCATGTCTGTGTAAGGACTGAATTTGCATAACAGACCATTTTCTCTATTTGCTAAGTTAAACTAGAATAAGCGCTCAAAATATTCTTTTGATTAAAAATTGTACTTTTCATAATCATTCAAGCATAGTCCATAAAATCCGTATGTGTTATACTGTATGTTCACGTATTTCTGGACTGGTTCCGAATGATTTACATATAATTAGGACCGCAGGTCCTATTGGTATACTAAAAACAAAGGTGGACTATCACAGCCGAACAACCTATTTAACCATGTTATTGGACATTAATGGTCCGACTTAAAAGGAATGTCTTTAAAATCGAATGAAGAAAAAAAGACAAGAAAAAAAAACAAACAAACAACAAATAACCGCAGTTTCTGATTATTAATTCATTCTAATAGCAAGTAAATCTGCTCTTGATCCCGTCTCTAACGACAAATCCAGTGAGTGTGACAAACATGAACAAAACAAACATTTTATAACATGTGATTACATTAAGCAATCACTGCAGATTATTTCCTGAATGTAACTTTCATCAGCTATTCGACGTATTAGTAGCGAGGACACGGAATACGGTTAAATAAAAGTCAGTCGAGTTTACTACGAGAAACTGAGACTTTCAGTCAATTCTTTAACAAGCAATTCACCAAAAAATATATGAGAGCAGTATGTAATATTTAATAGTAGTGAATGGGGTCTATGAGACTTCTGTGTTAAAAGTGGGTGTCTGCACTATAGGGTCTATGGGAATTTAATATGGGTGGGATACTCTAGGTTCAATATGAATTTAACATAGGGAAAGTATTGAGACAAGGGACTGGGACTGTCTAGGGTCAATAGGAATTGGAGTGGGGTGACGTCACGGTACTGGACACTGGAAAACAATGGCAACAATGTTACAAATGGCTGACCTCAGTTAGGCGGAACAGTGTGGCAAGGGGTTGACCTGAATAGACGCTACTCTAGGGACAAATAGAGACATAGACATACATAGATTTATGGACATAAATCTATCAGACAAAAAAATCGACTAAAAATTAGTTTTAGGAAAGAGAGAACAGGCATCTTTTCGAGACAATGGAGGGGCCTAAAAAGGGCATTGGGGTTTCATCTTCTTCTTTTTCTAATTTCTGTCTTGTCTTTTTCTTTGCCACCAGCACCTTATCTTCTCCGCTACATTCTTCTTCTTCGTTTTCTTCTCATCCTTTTCATCCTCTTCTTCTTTCATATGTATCTCGTCTTTTTTCTCTTTTCATTTCTTCTTCTTTTTCAAGCTTATCGTTGTAAGCTCTGATTTGCTCTTTTTCCTCTAGATCCCGCTTTTCTTCCTTTTCCTTATTTAACAGTGCTTTTAGTCTTTCTTTGGCTCTTCTTAAATTGTTGATTTCCATCTTTACACGATGGGGGTCATAACACCCTTACTCAACTCTCACCAACATTTCCTTCACCATTCCCAAATCGTCTAAGACCTCCTGCAACTTGTTCAGTTTCTCCAATATATTGCTGGCCATCTTTTTTATTCAGAATTGAATGGCGCGAATGATGAACGCTACACTTTATATACTTCAAGGAAGCACGAACGTGAAGGAAAACATCCCCTCTCACCAACTACCCATATCACCTACCAAACAATCCACTGAGATAGTAGTGGTTACCTAAAATAAACTTTTTACAAGCCAACATACTAATACCAAATGCACACACACACACACACACACACACACACACACACACACACACACACACACACACACACACACACACACACACACACACACACACACACACACACACATTATTTTTTGTGTTTAGGGACAAGTGCTTTTTGCTAAGGGAAAACACAAACACACATACACACACAAACGTACGCGCGCACACATACGCACACATACACACATACAATCATATTATTGGCAACTTGATTCGTCTCTTTTTTCTAGAGATATGGTTAGCCCTGAGAAGGGCTGTTTTTGTGAACTCCAAATACACCTTTTAATTCTGGCACCTTCCAGGCCGGGCACCACACACACATCTCCTACTCCAGTCATTCTCCCAATTAATGCGTGTGGTTGGGAGCGCAGATGGTTGATGAGTGGACTGATCATCACAGTTTTCACTCTGAGTGATGATGAATACTTGATCCCTCTGACTTCTCCTATGCCAGACCCGGGGATGATGAGGTCTCTGCGGCTTCCACACTTGCCGCAGTCTCTACAACTTTTCGTCCCAGTTTTCATCTGGGGGACAGCGGCTCTTGGTACTGGTGATTGTGGCTGTGGCTGACGTGGTGGCGGTGATGGTGGTAGTGGTGGTGGTATTGGTGTCCTGACTTCACGCTTCACCTCACACTAAGGCCTAATCATGAGGTGAGGTAGGATCCTTTCTTTCTTCTTTTCCTTCTCCTCTTCTTTCTTTTTCCTCTCCTCCTCTTCCTCAATTTTGGCTTCCTCCTGGATCGCCTACATAGCCAGCTCATCCAGGAGTCGCCTGGCACATTCCAGGTGCATTTGGAGTTCTAAATCTTTGGCAGTTCTACTCATTTTTGTCTTGCTCATACGTCAACGATGGGTAGAAAAAACAACACCAACTTAAACACAACCTACAGAAATATCATAAGCTATCTAAATGAAACCGGGCTTAAAGAAAACATCTACATACCCTGTCAGGTAAACAACGCTAAAAGCCGCTATACCAAATAATCGCAATCAGAACTAAATCTATAATACAAAAAGGCATAACCACTGGATAGGTGTCTTTGATATGTCAACAGGGACCTGATTATTCAGCAAAGACACCTGTCCTCAACTCCCTCCCCCCCAAACCCCCCCCTACACAAAACTTAACAATACCCACACCACAACCAAAAACATGGAACGCGCGGACCTAAAAGAAACACTCACGTCCACTGTTTTTACCTAACAAAACACTTTATTACCATCCAAACATACAACCCTAAAACAAACAAACACACACTATCTTACAAGACAGGGAAACGAAGTGTTTATAGGCACATTTCTATGTTTTTACTTACAGACAAACACACAAATACACAAATTTTTGGCAACAGAATAGTATGTCTTTCCTAGACTTTTGGGGTAGCCCTGAAAAGGGCTGTTTTATTTGGGGTTGTGGCAATCTCTTATCGTCTAAGATTTGAGTCCCTGTCTGGCGCAGGTTTTCCCACAGGATATGGTTTGCTTCTTCGGAAAGAGAAGAAGAACTCTTTAGTGTCCACACGGCAGTCGACAAAACCTCTGACTAATTTGTTATGGAAGTACAAATCTACTTCGCTGAACAAGGAATACATGAAATTGTTGACGGGAGCTGCTCTAGCTTCGGCTCCCGGAACGGTCACTTTGACTTTCAGGTACAAGTAACTGCTATTCAGATCGATGTAATCTTTGGGCTGTCATTTAATTTCAAATTCGATGAGGGCTGAGGTTGTCAAAGAGAAGATGGGATGAAATTCTATCCATTGGGATTCTTGCATTGTCTTCATAAGTGGGTGGAATGCCAAACAGATCCAGTTCCGACATGGAACATTCGCAAGACTCTGGGTGCATCTTTTTTCTCTCTGTGATTTATTAATCAAAAACGTCTAATTATGGGACGGTTCTTCTTTTTTTGGTCTTTCTAGCTCTGTGGGTGTGAAGTCCTCTGGAGGGGTGTCTTCGTCGTCTCTTTCTACCTTGTCCTTGCTGTGGTGTCAGGGAAGCAGGAATGCCTGGCTGGGCAGCTTCCAGGGCATTTATAGAAGTTTCTCGTCGACCGAAAATGTCTTTGCCAGGTTGAAGCAAGACATTTTTGTCTGCTCTCAAGAAGTCTTCTTTGATGTTTTGTTTGTAGATGATGACATTTTGGAGAAATTCTTTGCATTGTGTCAAAGCGGCATCTTTCAAGGCGTTCAATCCTCGTGTCACCATCTGTGTTAAAACGGGGGTCACGGAAGAAAACGCCGATTTCAGCATATCTCCAATACTATGTCCTCGCATCGCACTCCACTTGAGAATCACCGAACTTGAATTGTGTCTGTTTAAAAGGATTCATCGTTTTCGCTTGGCAATTGTAGTCACAATGAACTATTGGTCTTGGACATTTTCTCTTTTTATATGCTGACCAATATCGACGTGTCCGTAACGTAAAGTGAAGTGATTGGGAAGTCGCACTCGCTTCTGGTGCACGATCTGATACATTGTTTCAAAAGGTCGACTGAGAATTTGGTGTGTGGGTAAACGTGCAATCTCGTGTGCGGGTCGTAGGTGGTTACTTTAAAGGCGTAGTAAACTTCTCGTTGTTCGGTGCGCATGTTGTCGGGGTCGTAGTAGTGAACATCAGGCAAATGGGGTAGATCGGCGTGTTGATTGACTTCGGTATTGAAAAAGTGCGGAAAATAACCTTTGGCCATTTCTCTCATTCCAAGTATTTTAGGCATTCAACTCAGTGGCATGGCCAAGTAACTTGTCGAATCTTTAAACTGCACTTGTTCCACTTGCATGGAAATGAGTTTGGCTCCATTCAAAGTGATTTTAGGACGCTCGGTGCTTCGTTCCGGATAGTATTTCAGACGAAATTGTTTATCGTATCCGGAGAAATTGTGAGCCATCACCGTGGCATAGCGATGGCAATCTCCATAACTTTTGATGCCCTCTTGACTCCACGTTTCGTCGATAGGATCTAAGATCCATTTGGCAAAATTGGTTAGCGTGTTTGGTCCCTGAAAGATTTTTTTTCACGTCCTCCAGGAATCTTGCTACAGTGAAGGCAATAACTAAAGATCGGTTCTTGGATGCAGGTCTCGCACGCCTGATGAGCCACGCAAAAATTAGGAATGTGAATGCTGGTCTCTTGCATGCGTTAGAAATCTAAAAAATTGCCTTTCTTCTTGTGGTCATCTTCTTCCTCCTTATTTTGGTGTTGGTATTTTGGAATGTAGCATTCGTGCTCCAAGTCCATGATTTGGTACAAATGTTACATCCTTTATTTCTGAACATACGTGAGCCTTGGTAGTATTGGTACGTATGTCCACAAGTCGGACACAATCTCAGGAGTTGACAAGCACTTTTCCGCTGTGAACCTTGCGTCTTCAGATGTTGTTGTTAACAAGTAGGGCTGACAAAAGTGCGCTGACAAGCAGGGCAATTCACTCATTCTTGTCCTTCGTCAAGACAGAGTTTAGAGGCAAAACGTCCCACACATTTCGATCCACGATGCTTGTGTTGCTGTCGATTGCTATACCCATAGTCACATTTCTGACAATAATAACTGTATCTCAGGAATCCTGTTACACTAGTAATGGCATCACAATGTTCATCATGATGATATACGTGAATTTATTTTCCGTCTTTGTAGTTTTTGCCTCGAAACAACAGAGGTCCGCGCACTTCTTGAGGGTGCACTTTCAAGGTGTAGCGTGGAGCTAAGACGTCTTGCAATTTTTGCATTTCAGGAATGCCACAAGTTGTGCCTTTGGATAGGTCAGCTTGCTGTAACAGGAGTTCTGCTTCTCTTCATTGTTTGGCTAGGTCCGATTTTTGAATGTTCTACCAGGCTCTTTTCCATTCTACCGTGTCGTTCTTGTCGGCATACGTTCGTTCCACCACGATAGCCCAGGCTAAACACAACTGGTCCTGACGTTTGTTAATTCAGACAAGGCTCTTTTTGGTGCTACGAAGGTCGTCCACCAATAACGTCTTTTCGCGTCCGGTCCCTTTGGTAAGAGAAACGTGGGCCATGTACAGTGTTGCTTTTCCATCGGTGATGTGAAACTTGCCGTTGGACTGCTGTACGTGTTGAATCTTATCGATGACTTTGGAAGGTGTCAATTCTGATGGCCTGCTTAACTCGATCCAAACGGGGGACTTCAGACTGTCATGATAAATGGTAAGTGTCAAGCGATCGTCTTCGTTGGCTCGACATTACCGTTTCAGTGTGGTTAACAAAGAATCCCACAAATCGGATATGAAGCCCTCTGTTTTTTTCCAGAGGTACGACTGACTTTAATTCTTTAAATTTCACCGTGTACATGAAGGACGTAGTTCTAAATTTTCTAGAGGAGCGTTTATCCGTCTCTCGAATGTGGCAGTAATTTTGAGGGGTTACTGGTGGTGTAATTTGGTTTGACGTAGACTCTCTGGGTCTGGATTCTTACTCACTCAGCTCACTTTCAAAATGACTGGCATGGATCTGAGCCAAGACTTCAGCTACAGTGCGAGGCGATAGGTCACGTTTCTGCCTCTTACTTTCTTCTCCTTTCTTCACGAAATGATGCGATTGTTTCATCTTGATTGCAAAAGGTCAAAATGATTACATTTTAAACGCCATGGTTCCCTATATATCAATGAAAGGTCAGTGTCTTCCGTCCAAGTATTCATTTCGCACTCAATCCGACCAAAAAGATGGAAGAGCCAACACAGATCGAACTTCTGATCAGAGCTTTGCGAGGTGCCATAGGAAGGTTTTCTTCAGAGAAGCCGACGGACAACTCAGTGAAGAAATTCAAAAAAAGGAGAGAGTGACAAGACAAAGAAGTCTATGAACATTTAAAAAGTGATGTGTTGTGACATTGAATTGTAAATTTTTAAAGAGAATATAACAGAAAGAAAAACGTAAGTGTCTCTTGGTTTTGATTTTTATAATCATTATAAGGACCTACACTCACGCATTCACACACGCACATCATGGGAAAAAGGGATTTGAGTTTTATTTGATTTTGGCAAACACTGAGTAGTCTCTTCTCGAGTTAGATGGGTGGCCCTGAAAAGGACCGTAGGTGTTTGTTTTTTTTTGGTTTCAAAAAACAAACTCAGTAACGGGAAGTAATGAGCTTTAACTGCCTTATCCATTTGCTACGCCCAAGACCTTCTTCTGGACCTGCTACTGTCGATGATTTGGTAGAAATTACTAGCATTGGTATGTCAGGCGTAGTGGTTGTCACGGAATTGTATAAATCTCTCTATTTATTTAATACATGTACTCGGGTTTCGTTTTCTTGTGTACAACGATACCCGAGGATGATTTTTATATATTGTACATTATTTCCAAACAGTGAGTTCGGTTCATCCTATGCCGCACGTGCGAAGTGCTTTCGATAGGAAAAACCGAATTTCACAGACGATATAGGCTACATCCTCTGTGTATAAATGCCTCACCCTAAAGTGATATATTCACATTACGGAACGTTTTGTCAGTAAGCAGTCTACTTAGGGACTTGCATATCTTCAGCTGTAGAGGTATGTAATTTATTAATTTCTTATGTATATTATTTCTTTTGTATATTGTAAGTTAGTTATTGTACTACTACATTCATTTTTGTATGCTTTCAATGTGGCTTTGGCTTGCGTAGTATAACGCAAATATTTTTCTATTCTTGTTTGTGACTTAGCAAGAGATCTTATATTAGCAATATAAAGTTGCATTTTATTAAGAAACGTTTAGTACCATAGGAATCTCATCGGACACAGGTTCACTTTTGAACCTGATTATTGTTCTGTAATATTGTTTCGATAATGTAATTTACATAACTTACCGTATATAACGTCATTACGTTTCATCTTATATGCCTGTATCATGAATAGTACACGGTATTAGTTGTATTTTCAGCTGACCAGGGTGACTAGAGTGAACATAGTCAGCTGTAGAGCTGACTAGAGTGACCAGGGTGTAGAGCTGACCAGACTGATCTGAGTGATCAGAGGGATCGTGGTCGACGTGGTACCAGCTACAGAGCTAACCACAGAAGGAACTGAAAGGTGGTCGGTGACTACCTGTAATGATACTTGATTGACCAGTGTGACTGGTAGCCAAGTGTAATTTTGACGGAGTGTTTTTGTTACTCCATGTATGTAATCTTTTAGCCGTGGGCTAATTTTTGGGGTTTTGTTATACCCATTGTTTTGGGAGTGTATGAGATATTTTTGTATAATATCTCTCCAATCAATTCACCACATTTTACTATTTGAGTAAAACAATATCTCATATTTTCACTAGTAGAGTGAATACTTCATTTTTTACTATTGAGTAAAACACCCGCTATTTTCATCGTGTGAAATTGATGTGATTTGTTCACCTTTTGTCTTTGTACTATGTAAAGTCATTCATTTGTATTTATATTTGTTGCATTTTTAGGTTTCGTGCGTATTATGTTAATTTGTCCAATATTTGGACCCATACACGCACGTATCAATCATATTTATTTTCTTATTTAAACCGTACATCAATAAACATTATATTTGTATTACCATCAACAGTGTTCTGTTTTAAGTCCGAAATCCCACCTCGGTTATCTTGTTACAGTGGAAGTGTTAACGGGATTGACTGTTTGGCCCAGGAAGGCCTTTTCTCTTGGGTCGTATTAAAGACGTCTGATACATTTGTCTCAGACTCCTAAACTCGCCAAAATGTCGAAGAAGAGTACCGCTACAGTTTGACTTTCACTGTCCTCCTTCTCTCCTAGACCTTGTTTCTCTGCTTCTTCTTCTATCGTTTTCTTCTTGCCGCTTCTTCTTCTCGCTTTTGATGTTGAATGAGAAAGGCGTGTTCTGTTTCTTTCTGCTGTTGCAAATATTTCTCCAATTTTTCTTTCTGCCTCTGTTTAAAATCCTCGACGTACGGTAAGGAAGGAGACCGCGAAGAAGGTACTATTACCGGAACAAATTCTTGTGAAGATAGAAAATCCACTAAATCCCAATTAAAATCGTTCTCTTCTGGAAGTCGAACTGTGGTTGTTTTAGTAGCCGCTACTATGCCATCACTCCTCGTCTGTACGGCCGGGATCCCAATTCATTGTCTTCGTAGTTTCCGTCATGTTCTAACACTGTCCCATTGATTCTCTGCGCCCAGACACCAGCGCACCTATATAGGGAATGTGACGTCACATGTAGCTCTTCTTCGGATTGGAAGACAAACTCCGCACTGTGACTGAATTCTGTAACGCGTGTGTTAGGATTGGCGAAAGAACTCGGTCCGTTTTCGATCCGCTCTCCCTCTATAAATAACCGCTATTTACCCCATTCCATTCACCTGTTCTCGTCACAAGATGTGGACCAACGTAGAATCGTCTACCCTTCTATCGTCAATGCTGTTCAATCCGGACTATCAAATCGTCATGGGCAGTTACCAAGATGATAGAGACAACCGTTTGTAAACGAACGATCTATGTGGAGAGACAAGGCTGTCTGAAGAGTCTTAATCTACGGTCCAGAGGTCAGACGAAGTTTGAGGAAGAGAAGAAGATCCGTACGAAGACCTCTATGTTAACTGAATGGTGTTAACAAAAAAAACATAGGCCTTTTTCAGGGCTCCTCAACTGGCTGGAAAAGATGCATATTCTCTCTTGCCTAAAACAATTTTTAGTCGGTTGTATAGTTGTTTGTGTGATAGATTTCTATCCATCTATGTCTGTCTCTAACCCTGTCTATAACCATGTCTCTATGTCTCTATTTGTCCCTAGAGTAGCGTCTATTCAGGTCAACCCATTGCCACACTGTTCCACCCGACTGAGGTCAGCCACTTGCAACATTCTTGCCATTGTTTCCCCAGTGTCCATTGCCGTGACGTCACCCCTCTCCAATTCCTATTGACCCTAGACAGTCCCAATCCCTTGTCGCGATACATTCCTTACGTTAAATTCCCATTGACCCTAGAGTATTCCACCCATGTTAAATTCCCATACACCCTATAGTACAAACACCCGCTTTTAACATAGAAGTCCCCATAGACCCTAAGGTATCCCCATTCACTACTTTTTAATCTTGTTCTATGCGTTGCACTTCTCTATGGCAGTGGTTCTCGTCGGTCGGCGGTTCTTTCCGGGGTTTTCCCGGGTTCTTCCTCCACCATTTATAGCCTATCTTGTGCTGAAAAGTGGCGTTAAACCCTATAACAACAACAACTCTCTGGCAGTGGCTTTACATTGTTCTCAATACACTTCTAGAAGGAGATACAAGGTCGAGGATGCTCCAGTTGGGAATTGGAGGAGGTTGTGAAACGGGCCTTTTGGTTTATTTGCAAACTAATGTTAACCTAGAATACACAATAGAGCATAACTGTGTCCAAAAATTTACTTACTTTTAAATGTTAACAAGTAATTGTTGGATGCCCTTCACGATACACGCCCTATCGATTCGGTTCGTAGAAGTTCGAGGATGATCTGTATTGCATGCACATTAAAGCGCAGGCCGGAGCAGGTCAAGTGCGAGGGGTTGGGGTTGGGTTCAAAAATTTCAGATGGGTCCTGACCTTCCTATATATGGCACCAAAGTAAAAAGTCTGTGTGTCTGTTTACTCAGTGTGCATAATACCCAAAAATGTGCACAATAAAACGATGACCAAATTTCAAGTGACAAGTGAATGTACCTTTCTGTATGTGTATGTGTGTGTGTGTACGTTTTTTAGCGCGATGGGGTGGAGTCCGGACTCTCTTGGAAACCCCCCTCAGATACGGACATGAAGCAAATAATAGGTACCAAATACTTAAAACTTCGAACATGCATTGTGTATTGTAAATAAAATGAATATTTTGCGATATACTTAACTAAACTAAACAAAATCATTCATTTTGTTCCTGTTGATATCCGAATCACAGTAAGTATTATTATTATTATTATTATTATTATTATTATTATTATTAACAGTAGTAGTAGTAGTAGAATTGATATTGATGTATTCTTGTGTACATGACAAATATTATCTCTGATTTTATACTGCGTTGTGACAGTGCATTCATAGGCATTGCATTCAAATTCCCACTCTTCCGAAATAAATAAATAAATAAATAAATAAATAAATAAATAAAGCAAGCACGTTTAGTATTATTGGATGATAATATATCTTTGATCTTACGAAGAAACTCGTTTCCTGACCGAAATCAAAAGGCAGTAAGAAAAGTACTATTAGACAAAATTAAAGCACATACAATACCATTATCTTTATTCTCGTTGGAAATACTACTTGGCGTTCATTATGACATGCAGGGTTAGCAGTCAAGCAAAAATAACTCCATCAATGTTGTTGTGTGTAATGGATGATTCAAAAATAGATTGCTGAGTTCAATTTGTATATAATACTTGTATCAAGGAAACTAATAGAGCGGAATAGAACGAGAAGAATATAACCATAGAAATAACGCAATGCCATTTCAGAAAGTCGGATGATAAATATTTGATGATAATATCAAATAAAATTGTAGTAAGCCATAGAACAACCTAAGCATGTCATGACGTGGAAATCAAAACATCATTCATGGCCTTATTATGTTACTGATATTCAGGTGAGATCTTGTTCTGGTGACGTGATTGGCAATGAAAAATACGTATAAATTACCCACCTCTTCTTTGCAGTCAATTAAATTACATATTTAAGGTAACATTTGTGTCATAGTTTTGTCCATAAACAACAGCAATAATGATACCACTTTTTTCATTTACAAGAAGTCTGTATGTCTGGTGCCGTGTTAACGAAGCTCCTCAACTTAAAGGCACACTCAAACTCAATAGAGAATAAACTGATCTAATAGGAGATATACAGGAGGTCTTTGGGAAATATGAACACCAAATGCCACATTTTCAAAAGAAACTTTCATTGTGTTTAATATTATGAAATCACCTCTGGGGTTATCTTTACGCATTATCGAGTCTTTCTATTTGACTTTACGATTCAGTCTTATTTCTGTTTGTGTCTGCTATTTTGCCTTATTTCAGTTAATTTTGCGACTGTCGTTTCTGCTCATTTTATGGAAGACGAAAAGAAAACAACAATATTTTTTTTACTGAAACGATAAAAGTCGTTGAAATGTAAATGAGAAAACTCCAACGCACAGGGTCTGATGGTATTATGATGGTCCATTGAAGGATGGCACCATAAGTAGATGGGCAGAACTAATACATATCTTCGTATATCAAGTTATGATCGAACTTCAGATAATGGAGACATCAACTCAAGCCAGTCAAACAATTTAATTTTGGAGTATCTATGCCTGAAAAGAAGAAGACAAGAACATGCCAGGCTTCAAGCGAAATCGTTTAAATAACAAACTAAACTGTATCCTTTGTGAATTGCTACACAAAAGTGTAACATGTAACTTCTTATGCAAGAAAATATGCAGTTTTATATGCAGTTTTATAATGTCTTGTAAAAGAAAATATGCATTACATGCGGTCTAAGACCTTGTCCGTTGGACTGTAATATGTCATCGAGTTAAAATAACTATAATTCCCCCAAAATGTTACATGAATAAATTATGCTTTCGTTGTTTACACAGGAGTAGATCAGCGTTGACGACACACGAATAGTTAATGTTACTGTTTACAAAAATTACAACAGGCCAAATCTGATTAGACATACTATGAACTAAACATACACAAATTGGAAGCTGCCAACATTGACCTGGATGTAATGGATGCGATTTATTTCAGACATCTATTTGTATTTCAAATAACAGGGAAGGTGTAGATGCGAGTGTTCTGAATCATTTGAACATTTTTAACGGTGGGGCAAAACGATATACTAATATAAGATTAACACTTTGAGTGAGTTCATATGTAACAGTGCGACCCACAAAGAAACCCCTCTTTTACAAAACAGTTACATTTTGTTTTCGACCGTCTATATCTGATTTAACGTTAGGCCATATTTTTTAATGTATCACTATCACTAAGGTGGGGTTTACGATTTCAGTGTAATTATTAAATAATAAACAAATATAATGTGCCTTCGTTTGATGTTGACTTCAAGCGCACTTAGTCGCTGCCTGACTTGATAGCTTACGATAATTACGTTATGTGCTCATTCGTGCGAATCTCTCCTATCACGAGCATATATTTATTGATAAGCAAATGTATCAAATATAAGTAAAGAGTTCGCAGTGAGCAACTTACAGCTGAATACATTAATTTTAGACTTTATAGTTAACATATATTCCCGACTTTAACATTTTTGCTGAAGCGAAAACCATTAACTGGCTAATAATTGACGATCCTATTTCCCATCGTCATGGTTCAAATGTCATTTTCAAGATGTTGCTGATATACGTGAGCAACAGACACCCACTCTAAATACGACTAATGTACACAAGCTATATAAAATGACATCACATATCTTTAAAGGTCATATTTTGTGTACGTCAAGATTACGTGTGATGTACTTATAAGCTGTACCATTATAATGGAAACAGTGTCTAAATGTGCATAAAAATACACCAGAATTATTCAATCTGTATTATTAGTAGCATAGAGAAGTTTGAGATTTTGATAATTAATCAGGGTTAACTCCATCTTTAACCGATGGCTTTACCCCCGCTGCAAAGGTATACACTTCTGCGACGAATCCCCATAGATCCCAGACCGTGATCAACTCTCACTCACAGTACGTTTCACCCTCTGCAGATTATGCAACCATCACGTTTCCTCTACCATTACTTTTCCCCACTGGAAATTTTTATTTACACAGATGTGCATCCGTGATTGTAACCCACGTTGATCCAAAAGTGAAGTTCTCATGGGATAGCACGGTCAGATCATGGAGCCGTCATGAGCTGGCAGGTATTATTGATCTGCGCCTATCCGCATGTAGATAGTTTCTCTTGTTTAAGAAAATAAATGAAGGATTTTACGTGTTATAATTTTCAAAGAGGAACCAAACAGTACTTTCACAGTACAATATAATCCTTCATTGCAAATATAGCCCTGTAACTAATACATCTTGGAGTCTCTTCAATTTGTCCAAAAAATCGCAAAAACACTTTACAAAAGCAAAGCAATTCTTGCTTATAGACGACCTAAGAATTTGCAAGATCTTTTTTTTATAACTAAACCAACAGAAAGTATAAAAAAAAGATTTTTTCATCATTTAAACGTAACAGACGTCGGTGCTCTCAATGTACAAATATAGTATAAACTGTTTACTTTAATAGCTCCGGTACAAAATGAGTGTTTCTTTTCGTTATAACACTGACTGCGTATCAACAGATGTGATTTATTTGATAATCTGTAAAAACAATCTAACATGCAATATGTTGGACAAACACTTCAACAAGTTTCTACGAGAATAAATAATCATTGCTTTGCTATACAAATTTATATGGATCGTCAGTTCTCCTCTAATGTTTCAATACATTTTAATACAGATAATCGCTCTTTACTTGATTTTTCTATCATGACAATTGATATTGTGCATGTAGAGATGAACAGACTGATTAAACGAAGTTAATAGATTCAAAGGTTAGATACTTTGTATCCCAATGGCCTTAATACCAAGGCATTGTATACAATTTTAACATAAGAATTGATTTATTGTATATCCTTTATAACACCTTGATAAATATAACTCTTTTATAAATATATATTTGTATGTGTGACTGTTTGCTTCTACCTTATTTATTTCACTAAGTGGGAGTATATATATATATATATATATATATATATATATATATATATATATATATATATATATATATATATATATATATATATATAATCGATCGACGCTTGTATTATTTCCAAAGGATTCTGGAGCGGAGCCAATGCGTCATACCGACTCCTCAAAAACACCCAAAAGATGTACGATTTATTAAATATATAAATTAATCGAGTTAGGAATCGTGTTGGAGGAAGAACAAATAAAACTAGGCGAAAGATATAATAAAAAACAAAAAAAGTGAAAAATCATGGTATGCTAATGTACAAGAAAACGTCAAGTCACTGACATTAATTGAGTCGCCAGTTAACGAGCCCTGTAGCGACGACATTGAAATAACCAGCGACAACAACGTCAAATTAACCAAGGAATACAACAATGGGCAAACTGAGCAGCATGTAATGTATCAATTGCATCCACGTCCAACCATCGTGACGTATATGAACTGTTTGTACAACGCACCAAAAACGAAGCAGAGCAGTAAATGGGAGAAATTCTCCGAAGTCCAATGAAGCAAACACCATAGCTCAGATATCGCCGTCGTCGGCATCCGTCCGTCTTCGAGAGACGATGGTTTAGCTTCCGGTTGGGTGTTCTATCTGCACCTTCGCGAGTGGCTGAAGAGTCCGACCCTAGAGTGACAGTCTCTGTTGCACTTCTGCAGGTGAACGTTGATGCTTGTTGAGGCTGTTGTTGTTTAGCCTTTCTGCTGGCTCTCTTTGTAGCGAGGTTTGTGTTTATCCTTTCCTCGGCTTTCTGAACGCCCTGTCTGACAGAAAGGCGCCAGGCGGAGCGGTCGTCAGCACAGCTCTCCCAGTTGTTGACGTTGATGTTGGCCGTCTTCATGTCCTTCTTGCAGACATCTTTGTAACGCAGACGTGGCCGTCCAGTCAGTCGTGTGCCTTCTGCTAGCTCGCCGTATAGCAGGTCCTTGGGAATGCGGCCTGCGTCCATTTTCTTGACGTGGCCTAGCCAGCGAAGGCGCCTCTCTCTGAGGATGGTGAACATGCTGTTCATGCTGGCGCGTTCCAGAACCTCAGTGTTGGGTACTTTGTCCTGCCACTGGATGCGCAGAATGCGCCGCAGGCATCTCAAGTGGAAGCTGTTGAGTTCCTTTCATGGCTCGTGTAGGTGGTCCATGCCTCGCTGCTGTAGAGGAGTGTGCTGAGCACGCAGGCCTGGTAGACGCGCAGTTTGGTCTTCTCAGTGAGGTTGGGTTGTTCCAGACCCTCTGGTTCAGTCTGGCCATAACTGCTGCTGCCTTGGCAATCCTGCCGTTCACCTCAGCATCAATGGAGAGCGAGCTGGAGATGGTGGACCCAAGGTATGTGTAGTTCTCAACAACTTCAAGGTTGTACCCATCGATGGTGATGGTTGGAGGGGAGTCTGCATCCTGCGCCATGATATTCGTCTTCTTCAAACTGATGGTCAGTCCGAACTCTTTGCAGGCGTGGGAGAGGCGAAATATCAGCTGCTGAAGTCCATCTTCCGTATGTGATGTCAACGCTGCATCGTCGGCGAAGAGCAATTCACGGATGAGAACCTCTGTGACATTAGTCTTTGCACGGAGACGAGCGATGTTTAACAGCTTGCCGTTAGCCCTGGTGTGGATGTACACTCCCTCGCTGCAGTCCTTGAAGGCGTACTGGAGGAGCATGGAGAAGAAGGTGGTAAAGAGGGTCGGCGCAAGGACACAGCCCTGCTTCACTCCACTGCTGACTGGGAAGGCCTCTGATGTTGAAGCACACTGTGCTTTGCATGTTCTGGTGAAACGATGTGATGACAACGAGCAGTCGTGGGGGGCAGCCGATCTTCTCCAGGAGCCTGAAGAGTCCACTCAGGCTGACCAGGTCTATGAAGGCAATGTTGAGGGGCATCTGCTGCTCATGACACTTCTCTTGCAGCTGGCGTACTGAGAAGATCATGTCTACAGTTGACCGGCCGGCTCGGAAGCCACACTGGGGTTCTGGGTAGATGCGGGAGGCTAGGGTCTACAAGCGCACCAGTGCGACACGTGCGAAAGCCTTTCCGACGATACTGAGTAGGGAGATGCCCCGGTAGTTGTTGCAGTCGCTGCGGTCTCCTTTGTTCTCGTACAAAGTGACGATGTTGGCGTCTCGCATGTCCTGGGGGATGTGTCCCTGTTCCCAGCAGAGGCAAAGGAGTTCGTGCAAGGGCTGGAGTAGTGCTGGTTTCCCGTTCTTGAGGACTTCAGGTGGGATGTCGTCGCTCCCAAGGGCCTTCCCACAAGCGAGGGAGTCGATGGCTTTTCTTAGCTCTTCCAGGGAGGGCGGAGTGTCTAGTTCCTCCATGACTGGCAGGTCTGGGATGGCGTTCAGGGCTGTGTCGGTGACGACGTTTTGGGTTGCATACAGCTCAAGATAGTGCTCAACCCAGCGCTGCAGCTGTTTCCCCTGGTCTGTGATGACTATGCCCTTCTTGGCCTTGAGGGGGGCGGTCTTGAAGGATGGGGGACCTGTCGCCTTCTTGATACCCTCGTACATGCCTCTTGCATCCCCAGTGTCGGCAGCTGTTTGTATACTGGTGCAGAGGTTCAGCCAATAGGTGTTGGCGCAGTGGCGGGCGGTCGTCTGGGCATTGTTTCTGGCAATCCTGAGGGCTTGCAGAGTACTAGAGCTAGGGGCAGCCTTGTAAGCCAGAAGGACTTTCCTCTTCGCCTCAGTCACGGGCTCCATCGCCTCCCAGCTGGCCTCATACCAGTCGGTATTTTTGGGCTCCTTGTTCCCATAGGCAGTAATGGCTGAATTGTACACAGCGTCTCGGAGGTGGGACCACTTGGAGTAGATGGTGTCGTCAGGTGTCTCTTTGGTGAGAGCCTCCTGCAGCTTGCTGATGAACTGCTGCGTCTTCTCTGGTTTGCTTGCACAGCATGTGTTTATGCGTGAGCGACCCTTCTTCTTGGCGTGGTGCTGCTTCTTGGGTATTATTCGCACCTTGCTGGCCACGAGGGAGTGGTCCGTGTCGCAGTCGGCGCTGTGGTAGCTGCGGGTGAGGAGGACACTGGCCAGTTCTGCACGCCTTGTGATGACGAGGTCTAGCTGGTGCCAGTGGCGGGAACGTGGGTGTCTCCATGACACCTGGTGGATTTCCTTGCATTTGAAGTAGGTATTGGTCACGCATAGGCTGTGGGAACAGCACATCTTCAGCAGTCGCTGACCGTTCTCATTGATCTTGTCCCTTCTATGACAGCCGAGACAGGTGGGCCAGGCCTCGTGGTCAGCTCCCACTCTAGCATTGAAGTCTCCTAGTAGGTAGAGGCCTTCATTGTTGGGGATACTGGATATTGCTTGATCCAGAGCCTCGTAGAACTGGTTTTTCTCCTCTAGGGTGGAGCAGAGGGTTGGGGCGTACACGCTCAAGATGTTGACTGGGCCTGAGGATGTTGACAGCCGGAGGACAAGGATCCTCTCAGTACCTGATGATGGAGGCTCAATGAAGGCGATGAGCGTGTTCTTTATAGCGAAGCCGGCACCATGCTGCCTAGGTTCATCGGAGGACTTTCCTTGCCAAAAGAAGGTGTAGTTGGTTTCTCTGATGGTGCCGCTGTCAGCCAGTCTGGTCTCCTGAAGGCAGGCAATGTCTACGTTCAGTCGGGAGAGTTCCCTGTCTTCCGTGGTTCGTCAATCTGCTGCAGGTCATCAGTAAGTCCAGGACACATGGTCCTGACGTTCCAGCTTGCAAAGCAAAGATCTGAAGTCTTCTTTTCTCTTCTTTGAGTCTTGCCTGGTGCGGAGTTTGTGGCCTACTTGTCGAGATAGTTCCCTAAGCTCCACGCACCCAGTGAAGCAGGCAGGCCATGGCGGGACAGCACCTTACTGTCTGGGGGCTGCCCAGCTTGAGGCGGGCGGTAGCTGTCCAATGAGACATGGTGGTCTCTCCCACCGTCGGAAGCAACCCCTGGCGCCAAGCTCTACGCCAATCGAGCTATTGCTTATAACCGGTAAACTGCTGCTTCCCGTGCTGTGCCGGCGCCTTACAACGACGCTGGAGTGTCCTCTCCAGTGGAGCTACAAAGCCTGGGCAGGGTAGTATGGAGAATCAGCTGTTGCTCATGCAGCAGATCCCCCCTCTCCACGCAGCTGGTGTTCCCAAGGGAACGACAAATGCCGATACAACTTGGCATCAACAGCATCGCAGGAGTTGCCGGAATGACATTGGAATCAATGTCAGACCGCCTTAGGGACTCCGTCTCCGGATTCTCTGTCGGGGTTTACAGATAGCTCAGATATACAACGACATCAAGATAACTAATGTTGCTTGATACAAACGGGCAAAGTATGTCCGTATTCGAGTTGGTGTAATACTCAGTGATGGGTTACTTGAACCATTGATCTGTTCCACGATCGATACAGCCCCCACCGTTGACGACTTCAATCCGGAGGATAATAATCTTGTCATTTATGGCGATATTATATTCGAATGGCAAGATAATCCCGCGAGAATATTTACCCGTATTCGACACAAAAACCCAGACGTGACCTACGGACCCAACGATACACACACGTGTCCAAGGTATTCCGGGAGAACTGTAATATGTTGATGATATTTTGTTGGGTCCACACCCATCGTTCTGCACACCCTGAACTGATCAACTAAGTAATAACACCATGTAACAATTTATTTTTTTTGTTCCTGGCTAGTAAGTGTCATTTCCTAATTGCTCATGCCTCAAAATTATAGAGAATGGCTATTATTCCCCACAAACTTTGCTTTTGTGACCAGGACAGTGATATTTTGAAATTTACCTATTTTCCAGAACATTCCAGATAGATTCAGTGCTGAGTAAACTTGGAGTAACTTCTAGAACTTTCCAGTAATATAAATGTTATTATAATTACAGGGATCTAAAGCCCACCAGTTCAGTTAGTTCCAGCTGCCTAAGTGGATACATACCTGCATTTTTCTGAGATGGCATCAAGAGGCTGCAAGCATCCGGTAGACGCATTTTGCTATGTCTGCGGCCAATTTATCAAGACAAGAACGAAAAAGTACTCCGTGGAAGCATCTGCTAAAATGTGTGAGGCCTACAAGGCATATTTCGGCATACCTGTCGGGGATCAAGACAAACCCTGGGCACCTCATTTCACCTGCGAGCACTGCAAAAACAAAAAAAACCCAAAAAACAAACAAAAAAAATTTTAAAAAAACAACTCTGGAAGGTAAGATGGGCAATTGTTGCTCGGAATTTTGTTATAAAATTTGTTAAAATTTTTAAAATTGTAAAGTTTTTCATTTTAAATGTTTTATAATTTTCAGTGTTATTGAAAAAATATATTATATATGAAAAATGTTGCGAGAATCTCTTACACATTAGTCATGGGTGAAATAAATGTATTTTTGTAGGATGGTACAGAGGAGAAAAGACAGCCACAAAGTTCGCTATCTCAAGAATTTGGCGGGAACCCACTGACCACTCAAGCAACTGCTACTTCTGCATGATGGACCCTTCCAAACGTCTGACTGGCAATAATACACCTGCTATCACGTATCCGGACCTTCCTTTATAAATCGCCCCGGTGCCACACTGCCCTGAGCTCCCCGTACCCACTCCTCCGGAGAGAGAGCAGCCGTCTTTAGATGACAGCAACAAGTCAGACAGCGAGGAAGACGTTGTAGATGCAGATCACTTAGCTGAGGAGAGAATCCCATACTACCCCAACCAAAAAGACCTCAACGACTTGATCAGAGATCTTGGTCTCACCAAGTCCAGTGCCGAGCTTTTGACGTCTAGGCTCAAGTAGTGGAACTTGACATCTCTCTAAATTGCCACACTGCAGGCATTGTATCAATATGACTACACAGTTGTTAAAGCTACGTTAAAAATCCCAATCACAGACACACACACACGGACATCTAGAAGTGCAAATAATATCCGCATTTGTTCATTGTGGGCTGCTAGTTTTCATAAGACTATTCAGCTCCTTTCATCGTAATTAGTCCGATAGAATTGTTCATTTGCGACTGGATGATATTACAGCGTAGAAAGGTTTCTGGGAATGCCTAAATGATTAATAGTTTCCTCTCGCATAAAAGAACGATTAACTGATATTAATTGCGAACTTGAAAGAAAGGGAATTGTGAAGAAATAATCGGATTTGCTGTCCGTTTCAAAGAGCTTCATACCTGAAAAAGGCCCATTATGAAGAGAGTTAATCGGGATTTAATGGTAGTGCTTATCCTGAAATCGATTTTGCTCTTTTTCTGAAAGTTTTGGATTATGTATGTATGTATGTATGTATGTATGTATGTATGTATGTGTATCTATCTATCTCTATCTCTATCTCTATCTATCTATCTATATATCTATCTATATATATA
>JAECUM010049334.1:0-22616 GCA_016617855.1 Megalonaias nervosa
TATCAAGTCATGTACAATACAGGAAGATCAAGGATTTTGTTTACTACAGTGTTTTCATGTTGAGAAGGGGATCTTTCATTTTAGCTAAACAACTGGCATCTAAATATATTTACAAGTAAAGAGTGACCTATTTCGGATTAAATAGAAAATGGGGGTGCAAGGAGTCGACTCAATCCACACACTCACCTCAAAACCACAACGATTAAGTGAAATTCAACTACCTATTCTTTTAAATAATTACAAAATAAAGATCTGTATGTCTAATTTACTGTGACCTTATAGTGACAATCGGTATGTAAACCTACTCATATCAAAGCAGATGGGTAAAGCCTCAAATCTTGCCTGAACGTTTCATTTAATCAGATATCGGCTACGCAGAAATAAAAAGTGAGTTATAAATATGGACCTATTCGTGTACTGAGAATCAAGACAAAGACCCAAGCATGTCCTGGAATTTACTGACGAAACGTATTTTGATGTACTGCAAAGCTTAACATGCAGCAATTGGGTGGCATATTCCCAAATAGCAGTATATGGGACACCTCCCAAAACATTATGAATAAGGTTCAATCATCTAGAAACCTGTCTCATCCATCCACTCGTTTAGTTATCCCCCAAAACACAACAAAGTTTACCCAAATCAAGACAAATTAACCTTGGTCTTATCCCAAGTGTTTGGAGTATATCTTAAACCGTGCATATAGTGACATGGTATTAATCCTGCAATATTGTTGGACAGATATGACAATCTCCAGAAAAAAATAGGGATTCTTTGGAATGATGTTTCTTGTGTCTTGTATTATCTATATCTTACAATCTTGGTATATGCAGCATTTCTTACCTGAAGACGTAGTTGAAAGTCAAATTCTCATTCTGTACAAGGTAAGCTCCGTAGGTGAAGGCAGCAGCGTAAGCGAAGAAAATGATTCCGTTAGACATGGCAAAAAAGAAACCGGCTACAAAAGCCCTCCTTATTCCTTGTCTGTGAAAGAAAATATTAAAAAAATGTTTATTTATTTTTATTTCATCTGGTGAATATCTGCAGGGTCATATTTTTGACATTCACGGCTCTGTGTGTAGTTTAAGAATATTGAAATGTTACTGTAATTAAAACTCTTTCACAAGCATAAAATTCGAGTGAATTTAGTAAGGAAACTGGGCGCAGAAAACTTTGTAAATATTATCATGCAATGTCATGTGCATTGTAATTTTAATTAATTTGCTAAAAATGTCTATTACAAAGTAGAGCAAATATTAAATTCAATACTATTCGATGACGCCAAAGTTATTAAAATTCACAGCAAGACATGGAACAAACATGAATACATCGATATCTCCATGATAGATATTCTAAATCACAAAATGTTTATATCAGTAACAGGATGAAACAAACAATCTCTCAGCTATTGTCCAATGATGTTAAGACAGAAACGTTTTGCCAAAAACGCATTTACTGTGATATTAACTGTAACTATATATATATATATATATATATATATATATATATATATATATATAACGATATACACTCGCCTAAGGACATTTATGGGAGGTGTGCTTGGGTCTACAATTTCCCGCCAGTTTCGTCGGGTAACGCGCTGTCAAGGGCCAATATATTTAAAGTTTTTAATCACGTGTTCTGCCCAGCCAATCGCAATGCTTTCGCACCGGCTGCGCGCGGAGGGATTCTCTCTGCTAAGGACTTTGGCGTGAGTTGAGCCAATTTCCTTCTGGGGTGCGGACGTGTTTTCTTTCTCTGTAGAAACTTTTTCTTCGTTGTTATCGGTTTACGCTGTTAGATCTTCCTCGTTTCTTAGAATTTGGACCCAGATGAATCGTCATGAAAGTTAAGTAATTACTTACATTAACTTGTTTCCATTCCATCAATTCTGCTAACCTTTCTTTTGTTATACATTTCATCACACTCTCACTGGGTCATTCCATCTGTAAATGATTGCAGCGCGATTTTGAAATCAGAAATAGATGATCGTTTGCGGCCCGATTTCAATCTTCGGCGCTATTCTAGAATTTATATGCAGGATAGGCGACAAAATTATCAGTTTCGATCTCTCTGTCGTACGCAAAATTAAACCAGAGAACCATTAAGCTATATGTAGATATACTTCCCAGTGTCTATTGCATAAATTCATTTCATCAACATATGTGTCTGAAAGTGCTTTGTCAGTCTTTTGTCCATGTTACACTGTTAAAATACTTTCGAACAGGATTTGTAAGCGATTCCATGTTTGTTTTCTTTCAATTGGTTCCGTACCACTAGTTTGTGTTTTCCAGCTGGTTCCGTACCACTGGGTTGTGTGTTAGCCAGCTGGTTCCGTACCACTGGATTTTATGTTAACCTTCTGTTTCCCAGTTGGTTGCTTACCAATGGAATTTATGATTACCTGTTTATTCTGTATCACTGGCCTGTGTGTTTACCAGTTGGTTCTGTACCACTGGACTGTGCATTTCCTACTTTTTACCGTGCTACTGGACTTTGTTTTTACCAGTTGATTCCGTGCCACTGGATTTTATGATTACCAGTTGATTCTGCATCACTGGATTGTGTGTTTACCAGTTGGTTCCGTACCACTGGTTTTATGATTACCAGTTGATTCCGTATCACTGGGTTGTGTGTTTATCAGATGGATCCGTACCACTGGATTTTGTGATTGCCAGTTGATTCCGTATCATTGGCTTGTCTGTATACCAGTTGGTTCCGTACCGCTGGTTTTTATGATTACCAGTTGATTCCGTATCACTGGATTGTGTGTTTATCAGCTGGTTCCGTACCGCTGGTTTTTATGATTACCAGTTGATTCCGTATCACTGGATTGTGTGTTTATCAGCTGGTTCCGTACCGCTGGTTTTTATGAATACCAGTTGATTCCGTGTCACTGGATTGTGTGTTTACCAGTTGGTTTCGTACCACTGGATTTTATGATTACCTGTTGATTCCGTAGCACTGGCATGTGTGTTTACCAGTTGGTTCCGCACCACTGGATTTTATGATTATCAGTTGATTCCATATTACTGGCCTGTGTGTTTACCAGTTGGTTTCGTACATTTTACGTTTGCATCGAGTTTCATGCTTGGCGTACTTGGGTTCTGCACCTCATTATTTGGCACTTGATTAGTCATTTATTCTTTCTGCTTCCATCACATCGCTCCATGTCAATGGGCTATGTGTTGCCCAAATCGTTTAGGCCACCTGACCGGTTGTAATTGTCAGTTGGTATTGGTTTTATGCTGAATTCCGCACCTCAAAGCAATGACCCAAAATTTTCATAATGGTCAAATTTTGTTTCTGTTTTCATTTTCTTCCTTACTATTACCGAGCTCATGCCTCATCTCACTACAGTGAACAGTGATGTTCATAATATTACAATAAGAGTTATGCATTTGCAAAGATTGCTACGTAGTAATACACTGACATTGATGTAATTATTAACTTTTTATGGCATTCCTTACAGAAAATGCCCCCTACAAAGAAAGCTGAGGCGGCGTCTCAAATGGCAGTGAAGACAGCTAGACCATCAAGGTCCAAAATCCAAGAGGCGGT
Organism: Megalonaias nervosa; assembly: GCA_016617855.1. Classification (NCBI taxonomy): domain Eukaryota; kingdom Metazoa; phylum Mollusca; class Bivalvia; order Unionida; family Unionidae; genus Megalonaias; species Megalonaias nervosa. The sequence goes on from JAECUM010049334.1 coordinate 3,560, forward strand.
GAAGAGGCCCAGAAAGAAGGCACCATTGTCAACACCAACTGCCGCCAACCTTCAACCTGGAACATCCAGCGAAGGGGCTTGGATGGACCAACATCTTCTTAATATTATAACCCAAGAGGTCTCCGACAGGCTTACCACCCAAGTGACACAGGAGATCCATAACAAATTTGATCAGTCCGTCCACGGAAAAATGTCCACATACCGGGTTTCAACTTGGACCCTCCGTAGCAACAGATATCACACCAGGAGCATCCATGGTCTCCCCCGCCATATATATATATATATATATATATATATATATATATATATATATATATATATATATATATATATATATATATATATATAAAATCTTCTAGGTAAACCAACTGCATTCTTTCATTTTGACAACAAATGGGATTAAAGTCTCCTTTAGCGTAAATAGTTGTATCCTTTCATTTGTATGTACTACCAATTAATAGAAAATTAGAGTAAGAAGATCAACCATTTGATTTTCCTTAGAGAGTTCTCCTGAACAATTCTTCTTATAGTATATCTTATGTATGCCATATATTTGTAGATACAGGCATGCGCTGATCATCTAAACTAATAAATAAGCAAGGAAAGTGTGTTAATCAAAGACAGGTTGCGGTGCCAATCGAAATGAAAGCACCTGGAACAAAAACATTTTCGAGAAATGGTGGTCTTTGCTTGTTTCAAAATGTAGTCATTAAAACGTGGTGTGCATTTGTATATTGGGGAGGATACCAATTGAATTCTGTACTACTTACCTGCTTTTATTAGGTTTCTATCTCTTCTCTGGCGCTAGTCCTCAGTCCAACGTGAAATGTTCTCTTCCAATTAATAACTCGAGGTACAGAGCAAAAACGAAGTCTCTGGTGCGCCGTCGAAGGAAACTCGAACAGAATAAAATATTAGTGAGCACCAAAAGAGGCTTTCGTGATATAATTCTAAGAGGAATTATTAATATTGTCTCAAGATGATGCAATCGACAATGATAATGCTTGATTGTCACTTCTAGATGGTACTAAATAAAGAAGGAAGTTATTGTCTTTAAGGTAAGATTCTCGAAAGAAGCCTCACTCAGAAGTTCATAAGGAAGTTTAGAAAACGAAAAAACGTACACATGAAAGGTTCCACTTAGGAACAAATGAGCAAGAGACTGACTGCGTCTGTGGATTGCTGTGAAGGATGGACCCTCGTCTCAGTGATGACTCCAGGGTATCCACCAACAGGTCGAGGATATCACTGAACCAGTACGCTTGTCACCACGGGGATCTATCAAAACAAGCTGTGACGTCGACGTCCTGACTATGTGAAGAACACGTGGAGTTATTCTGAAGGCTGGGAAGGCTTAGGTGTCCAGTTGATTCCATTTTAGAGTAAAGGACTCTATTGTCCATGCACACTTTACTGTCATTTTTGAGAAATAAAGTGATAGTTTATTATTCAGCTTCGTGGCAAAGAAGTCTACCATTGACGTCACCCACATGTGAAAAAGACTCTTTGCTACCGGCTGTTGCAGAAATCATTCTGTGAGGTCTGCTTGCCCTTGTTTAGACAGGCTGTCTACTAAAACGATCATCTTGCGTAGAAGTTGGATGACTCCTAGAGTAATACCCTCAGAAGCTGTGCAAGTTTGAGACTTTCAAGCAAAAGAAAGGGCAATGAATGCTTCCATGGCGTCTGAGGTACGCCGCGACCGACATGATATCCGTGAAGAGAGAGAAACATATGTGCTTATGAGATTGATGAACTCATGCAGTCTAGAACAAGGGCACACATTTCTATCTTGCTGATGTGCAGGGAAAAATTGTTTCGAGACCACAAGCACTGAAGGAATAGACCATCTGAAGCTGGATTAGTATACCAGCCCGAATCTGAGGTGTTATTCAGCAAACAATTTTGTTCGGGAACGTGTACTGGAACTACGGCTAGAAATCTGTCTTGATTTATCAAATAGCTGAGGTGGTGGCGACAAAATCTGGATCCCAACAGAATTCGGGTTGCAAGGGGTTGTATGTGAGGTCTCTAATTTTCAGTAGTAGAAACTAGTGTTACCTCATATATAGCTTTCCTGTGGAAACTATCCACTGCCACGTTCAAGGTTCCCAGAACACAGAGCTAAAGGATTTTTCTGTGGAATGGAAGGAGGGGATATTTAGATAGGTACTTATCCCCTCCTTTCATTCCCCTGGAGACCAATGAAGACTGCCAAGTTGTTCGCCCTAATGACAATCGTAACTAAGGCGGACATTTTTATCTTGAATCGCTGTTCCCGAATAACCTTGTTTTATGGGAAAAGCTATGATAAAGCGAAATTATCCCCTTTCTATGAAAACCATTATTATTGTGGACAGGACCCCCACACTGTCCCATACGTCCTACCCGGTCCCTTAAAAACACCCCAATCTAGCGCTAGCTGGGATGTTGGCAGGAGACCGATCGACTCCCCAGGGTCCACAACTTCCGTTCTAAGGCATGAGGGTGATAGAAGATATCATAATCGTCATTCCCTGGATTAATGTCAGCCCGTTTAGCAAATGAGGGACGAGGAGTTTAAAAGTCACTCCGGTGGTTCTTTTGGAGTACATTAGAACTGATAGTTCATTCGTCCTATCTCAGCTGGCGTAAAGTGACGGAACAATCTATTCTGTTATCTCTATTTGGAGAAGTGACTGACAATCCCCACTAGATACCGATATAGATGAGTGGAATTCCGGTTCCCTTTCCTTCCATAACGGGGCCAAATAATTTCAAGAAAATCTTCCTCGTTCCGCTTACCAATGGAACCATACAAAATACGTCCATAACGCCATATAGGAAGAATAGATATTCTAGATTCACCGAAGTTCCCATGAGCAGCAGCGACTGAAATGAAACATAGGGAAATGGCTATCGATCAGTTCAGGTAATTACGAAACCTGGTGCTTGCGGAAAAGAACACCCAGTGACTACCATTTCTTGTCCTGCCCGGTGACTCGTGCTGGGTGCCCAGTTATCGGTGACGGACACTCTTTGACATGTATCTGTCTTCTTGCTAGGTGACTGGCGTCCGGTGCCCAGCGTCCTCAGCCACGAGGCCAACCAGGTGAAGACGATCGCAGAGAAGAGTTTCTATTCAGGGAACTTGACTCAACGATCTTGATCCCATTGACAATGAGAAGAAAAACATACCGCAATTCCCGGAACTTGATTGGGAATGACTGCAACTTACTTAAACCGGGAAGTAGATTTGCTCCCTTCTGGATAGGCGGGCTGGCGACTTTCATGCAATGGAAAGTATCATTTATCCCTCCCAGTATCTGCTTGTTGTTGATTTACTTGCACAGAGAAGTGCCTTTGATCCCTCACTGGAATGGAGGGCGTTCACCAAAGAGGAAGAAAAGAGTTTCCTTTTTCCGACATCCGTCTATGCGATCACAAATAAAAATGCCAAACAAGCTGGATGGGTGTCCCAAGAACTTTCTTCATGTCGCGTTTCTCACCTTCTTGTGGAATCCTGAAAGAAAGTTACCAAAACCAACAAGTGTAAAGGGACATACGCACAGTTACACTGTTAATAACACCAGATACCAAATTATGGAAATAAAATTTACCAGCATTTGCACAAAACTTAACAAAACAACAAAATGGGACACCGATGATTGAAAATAAATGCTTGGACTGAAAAAAAAAAATCAACTGCAACACAAAAATGGATACGATTGATCGAAAATCTGTCAAAAGACATTTCTATGAGCAAAAGTTTTTATCGCATAAAAGACCTGTTTTATATCGCACATTTCAATTGTCAAGCGCATAACACACTGAATTTTGATTGTGTTTAGTTTTGTTTTAGATCTTCAATTACTAATCAAAAGAAAGAATTTGCACAAACGACTGGAGGCTGGCGCCAGGAAATGAGATAGCAAAGTAATAATAGCAGTTAATCTAAAATTCCTATTATAACAAACCTAAGCATGTAGTCAATGATTGTGCTATATCTCAGTATGAAGGTTTCCTCTCTCGTTAAAGACACGACTGTCCTCATGTTATCAACAGACTCAGTAAAAATCTGGAAAAGAACATAAACGTTCATGATATCACAATTAAGCTTGTACAATAAAATCAATTTTAGGTTAAACGTTTGTTTTCTACACTTGCATTAACGAAATCAGGTGCACTTATACCATATGGATAGTACACTTAACTGAAGACGACAATCGTGAGATAGCACAGGCTGAATGTATTCTGATCTAATAATATTTACTCACATTTATGATGGTCATATTCGCCATATAGGACCATATGTACTGCGTAGTACAATTTAGTTCTGTTAAAGCTGTGTTGAAATCGATCTTTGGAAAAATGAACATGGCTATGCCTAGCATATTTTTCTCTTCTTGTATGTATGTATGTATGTATGTATGTATGTATGTAGAGGTTCAAGGACACATGAGCATAAATCTGCACTTATCTTTCTGGAGAACATAGTGATGATTGACATAGGATTCGAGAGTATCTTGTAGAACTTTAGTGTAAATTAGGCGCAAAATGTTGAACTTATAAAACTTGACATTATTACGACCCACCTCGAGAGTGGTAGCTTGGTTACTTTTATCCGTCCATGACACAATTTAGTTAAAATATGCATATAGATCATTTTCAGTACTTTCAGTGGTTAGGCCTGCCTTTGTCATTCTATCAAACTTCTGATTTAAAATACATTACTCAAACATTGTTTACTCTGTTTTAAATTGTGGTATTTTACAGAAAGATGTTATGTTGTGTTCATTTACTAGACCCAATATAGTGTCCTTGAGATGATATCAGTCAGTCCTGGAATCTTGCAAAATCTTGCCCATCGCCGACTGCCGTGTTGGTGTCGAAATATATTGTTCTAAACATTGATGAAGGCCTCACACATTTATTAATTAATTCAACTTTGAAACACTAAAGAGAGCAAGACATAAATAAAAGGTAATAGGTAATAGTTTTACTTTAATAATTGCTAAAGAAACGCCGACCATTACTAAATGACCAATGCTTTACCTAAATATAACGACACTGCATCTAAATAGCGTTGACTATACATATTGTAAAGACAGTTCCAGGGCACCAGTCCTCCATTTTCAATTTATGTAAACTGCACCATCATATGGGTTTACTTGGTCTTAATCTACCACCGGTGTCCTCCACAATTTTCAACTTGATACCCTCAAAAGGTCTTCTCCAATTTCACTCATAAATAAAATATAAAGACAATGGTAATTACTGAACCAGGGTCTGTAAAGCTGTAACAAAAGTATTCAGCACTCCAATAAATATAACATCGAATGCACAAATTTCATTTATTACACAATGTAACATACCTGACCCGTTTCTTCAATCGATTTTTTATTTGATTTGGAAAATCCTGTAATAAGTCGTCCTTGAATTATTCCCACACCAATCATGATGGGCATGAAGGTCAGAATCACAAGTGTAAGTTTCCAGCTGTAGTATAAAGCAATAACAACGGACGCAATGATAGTTGCTATAGACTCCAATAACAAGCCCATTTTAGAACCAGTTGCCTGCAGGAAAAAAGATAGCCAAAATGTTAATATGTCAATGAAAGTGAAACACTGTTACGTACCTTTGTTAAGAATCATTGCAACTGGAAATTAGGTGCAGCTAAAGGACTTGCAGACTTTATAAAAATAATAAATCAGTTTCTTTTATACTTCTGTTGCTTGTCACAATATAAACACCTTATAAATTGATCAGATGGTTGGTTTGCAAGTGTTAAGATGGTAAGAACCTGCGATGATAAAGGGAAGCTCATCACAAGCCGCATATATAATAATTAGAACAAGATAACATGGATTCCTCACAATAAGGCCTTTCATTATATACAACATAGGTCAGGGAGTGGCTGTCATTAAATTGGTCAAATTATGTTGTGTCATTGTTACTTCAGTTTGTTTTTGGCACAATTCTGACTTGATTTCGTATCGTTAAATACTAATTTTTAAAATGATTTTATGCATTATTCTAATAAAGTTTTGTTAGAACGCCCTTCATTATAATGCTGCCATCTTTAAAATACGAATCAGTTGTATGACTCGTATGAACCGCGTTATAAAAAGAACCTGCAAGTATCTAATCGGGAGCACTGTGTTGTGATTTGTATAGTATTGTGACATCAGAGTCGTAGCTAGGTCCGGGTACCGCGAATAAGGTTGTACCGTGATATTTCTCAACGTACCTGGATACGTACCACGGCATACCGCAATTATATTAGGGACCAACAATTCAATATTCTCAGGCAGGAGACTGACACTTTTGTGTTTAATTCCATCTTTCAATAACTTGACAAATGCATGGCTCTGATGCCTGGCTCTGATTTGTAACAAACGAATACCATGTTTTATCCATAATATTATGAGGAAAATATATTATCTTGCGATAAAATAAAATAAAATATTTCAGCTCCAAACAAAATCACAGCCAGTCACCCTCCCACCCCATAATTAAATGGTCAGTACCTTACCGTAAATTAATTTGCTATGTGCATGTTAATTGTTGTATAAATTGCAATCGAAAAGCTGTAACTACAGTGGGATTATTACGATTACGCTTTAGCTGATACTGAGAAAGACATAATGTTGACATTAGAGAGCCTATTGATAAAATAGAAAGTGTTGATATTGAAGTCTACAATTTTATAATTACACAATTGATAAAATAGGCAGGGAAAGTTTGAATGGGATATGAATATCCCGGCAAAATATTTATCAGAGAGGACCACTAAACATTTAACACGCTTCCTCATCAAACAAGAAAATATTTAGCAGACCTGAGAAATTATATGTACTAAATACAGAAAACAAGTGCGTTCTTCAAAATCGTAGGATTATTCGCAATCGTACAAAGGAATACAGATACTTAACACATTCATAAGCATCCTGAATATACGCGGGGATCAACAAAAACAGAGGAAAAAGCCACAATTATTGTACATCACTTACTCCCTGTACCATGGTACAGTCATTGGATAGTCTGGTGGTAAGGTGACCAACCTTGTTATTTGGTTCATCGAAGAATGCAATATTCTGCAAAGAAATGACTTTATGAAATAATATAGGTTAAATTCTCAAGAACATAGAAAATGCACAAAAAGAGGAAAATGCATACTTTTTTAATCACTCAAGTTAAGCAAACAAGGTATAGAATTCTTCTCAAATAGAAATATTTCATCTAAGTCCGAACAGCATGAAAGTTTCTAATATGTCTTCATGATACAGAATTTGTTCTGAGTTTACACACTACAGGCGATTCATTTTTATACAGATATACTAGATTAGTAGCTTAGTGTCCTTTCTTATGAGTCTCCAAGCACATCCTTTTGAATGGATATTAATTTAATGGATAGCTACTTAAACAAACAAAATTTTTTCAAATTTCAAAATCTATAAGTATTTCCATTCCCATTCCATTATATGCCAATGTTTATGCAAATGCAGGATTCAGACTCCGATTCAAATGTAACATTAAATTTTGTCAAGTCATGTCCCATGCTGCACAAATTGAGAAAACACAAATTAGTTTCAGTACTTCGATCTATCGCTTTACCTTGCAGATATGCGCATGAATTTGATTACAGACATTTCTTCAACTTCATATGCTGAGATGTACAAAGCTGTTATCCCTTGATCGCTATCTTCTTATAGGGGAGAAAACGGCTGAAAACGCAGATCTTGGACCGGGACGTTGAAGATAGGATATTGAGCTAGTACTTAACACACCCTCTAATTAGAATATCATGCGTCATAACTTCATGAAAAACTGCAAAACGTCAACTTAAATTAAAGACGTGATGATTGCAACAACGATCAAACTGACAAATAAATGGAAGGGAAAACAGATATTGAATTCTATGTCCCTCCCCCCTTTTGCTCATGAAATTCGATGAACAATAATGTTGTCTTTATGAATAATAAAGCGATCCTCCCATTTGACATCTTGATCACAAAAAATATATTCCTGAAACTAATCCAGAAGCAGAAACCTTTACCTACCTGTCTTAAAATGGCTCTGAACGCCAAGCTCCTTAATCGTCTAGTCAAATTGGCACCAGCATTAGTGAAGCACACTAACTGTAATAGGTACATAACAATAATGAATGACCCCGGACACACAAAAAACACACACACACACACACACACACACACACACACATATATATATATATATATATATATATATATATATATATATATATATATATATATATATATATATATATATATATATATATACCCAGAGTTTATAAATATGTCTTAAATAAACGATAAAACAGCCAACGAATTTCATTGACCAAATTTTAGTGTTAATCTCCTTACATTCATTCACGCCTATTTATATTACGATGATCCAATGATATAGTATGGGTCTTACAGTCTTGAAGGTAACATTTAGCCCTAGTTGTATACTATCATCATCAGAAAGGGTGATAAAACTTGGATTCTACCATTGTCTTTACGTAAAACCAAATGATGTACATACCAAGAGCACTCGCACTGCAAAATTAAAAGCAGCAATTCCCATGATGATGGCAACCAGGATTTTCGCTGTGTATCTCATTCCATCTGGCTCACCGCTGAACACCTAAGAAAGGGATTTGAAATGGCACATCAGTACTTGCAGAAGAAAATAATTTCTGTTAGATATTGTTTCCAATATCGACTTCAATATCTCACATTCCTCTCCTTGCATGTTCATGTATGGACAATAGGTCCGATGCGCCTCCCGTCCCCCTGCATGTGCTAAGAGGCAACTAATGGAGGCAAACTGGTGACCATGGGATATGTCCGGTGTTTTTGAAGAGTATGATCCTCAATTTGATGAGAATAGGATCCTAAATTTCTGGCTAGCCAGGTAATGTTTATAGTATAAATCAAATGATAGCTTCTCTTCCGACTTGTAAAGTTCACCATCGTATCTAAGGAAACCCTCCCAACGGCCATGGTCTAACACGTTGTGGCAAAGGCAAATCAAGGAAGGCTTCTACCTTTATTCATGTATATCACACTGTATATCAATGATATAACAAATGCAACACTTCAGTTTAAATTTATCCATTTTGTTTCGCTCCGTGGTGGACGTAGAGCTTGCATTTGATGAAGTGATAGTGGCAGACAAGTTTCTAAAGAAAATGGAACAATTCCGCTAATGATTAGGAAACGGAATTGTTCCGAGTCGAGACGGTTGGCCAAGAATTCTCATCTTTGTGTAAACCGATACGAATAATATGTTAAGCATGTATCCTCTTCTTTCCAGGCTTTGCATTGACAGCCATAAAGGTGTAAAAACACTTGTTTTGGATCAATAATTGTTAGAGTGCGGCTGTAAAGACTTAATCCATGAAATGACTGATGAGTGAATGTCGGCAACGTTTCGATTTGCTTTACACAAATAAAGTATGTATATTATTGAAAGTCAACTACTTATATGCTTAATGCTTATTTTTGAACATAAACTAGCAATTCTTCCAAATATTACACACCTCAGGGACAAATATCGAAAAGCCATGTATTTTATATGATTCAAATCGAACAGAAATAGGAGAGCATACCGGAAGGTCTGACTGAGTATACTTGTCTTTAGTAGCAGCTAACTTGAGAAAGGCTCGATCAGCTTGCGAATCTTACCTGCACAAACGTGACCAGATAGATGCACAACAAGTGAATAACTCTGTGAACATTTAGGACTTCACCTTCCGAGAGATTATATGAAGCAAAGACTTTACCACTTATCTCAGACTAAATAAACGGCTCTTTTGCATACTCCCAGATTTTCTTCTCTAATCCTTCTAATCCCGCGTGTGATGTCTTTCGTTACAAATACTAAAACTTGTACGATCGCAAACCATACATCCTTCCACGATGTGGTCCAGGAACTGACCCTCATTTAAAACCAGCAAGAATCAAGTTTACCAGCACTCCAAAATAACATATTTCCCCTCATTTAAAACCAAGAAGAATCAAGTTTACCAGCACTCCAAAATAATATATTTCCAAATGATTAACACGCTTATTAATGTCATCGAAAACAATATGTCATTTTTGAGTCCTCATATGGCATGGTAAATGCAATGACTGAGAGATTCCCGTTGTCGACATGCATCCTTGTATCAAACGATTCTAAAGATGAAGACAAAGTTGCAACTGTTGTTGCAAAATCCCAAGGTGCCATATCGGACCCATTACCGCATAAACCTCCATATTTTCAGCAGAAATTACCGCCATTCTCAAAAAGTACATGGAAACCTTTCATAATGCAAATTTCATATTTTTTTTTTTTTTGGTTCTTTATAAAACTGAAATATTAAAAACCCTAACTCTTACACCAATTTAATACAACAAGTCTTACAGACACATGATTCACTCATAAAACTGGAAACATTATTCTGTACTGTTTGCTTCATAGTAATGAAAGAGCTGTTAAGGCAGCCAAAGCTACCTTGAAAACACCTATTTCTGAATGATAGATTATGTTTACTGACTTCAAATGTTAGATAAATTGTACGTTTTATATCTTTGCCTAAACTAGTGGAATGAAAACTCTATAAACAAGTTTTGCAACATGAAACCATCATTAGAGGGTGGCACCACTCGTATAAGGTTACTCGCGGTCAGCATGCATGTATTGCCAGTGTGCTTTGACAGCAGAACACATTCATGTTGAGTATATGGATTTCTACATTGAGACAGATGTATTTGATTATGAACTCATTTATGAAGCTTTTTCATGACGTGTCACCTGCAAAAATCTTGTATTCTACAAAAGAATGCGGTTTGTATAGCTAGTATACAACCTATATTGTCAGGATTATATATTTTAAACCCTTATCTTTTATTCTATATGACTTTGAAAGTATTCTCTTTCATTTTTGTAACTTCACATTTCAGGCGTAAATATTTACTTTTCTTGCAAGGATTTATATTCCAAAGAGTGATAGTAATTCTACTTTTACATGGTAAGAACATCTTTAAGCCGGGAACGTATAACCAGGAATGTGCTGATGTGCCTTTAAACCCCATATACATTAAATCATACTGTACAAGGGTCTAAGACAGCTTACATTTTAAACTAAGAACAATTCATTCAGCAATTATGTGGATTTAATGCATAGCAGTAAAGAATTCATGTCTACTGTATTATACAAATTGCTTACCCCGATGAATTCTGAAACAAGGAAGGAAAAGCTCGGTTGCATGGCTCCTGCAATAATAGCTGTGAGGCATCCCATAACAATAAGATACCATTCAGGAGCGTTGAGACGTAAAATTCGTTTCATTGAAAATTCAGGCAGATTTGTTTCCTCCGTTTTCTCTTCTGAAATCTGAAAATGTAATCCACAAAAATGACTGCCTGAAAGCATGTATCCATATTATGAGATTTACACTAATACGTTGCCAAAAGTTTATGGCCTTTGGTTCAATTAATTCATTGCTATCAATGTCACGAATCAAAGAGGAGAAGAACTTAAACTTGCAGCGAATTATTGAAATTATCACTGCCCAGGCAAGATTATACTGTTTTGTTGAAGTAAATTGCATCAACATTGGTTTAGATTTCACCAGTTCAAAGATAATATGCTAGAATAAGTTCATAGAGTAGTGGAAAAGAAGGAAAAGATTACAGAAAAATCAAATTTAAAGCCTCTTAAATATATTCTTGCTTCGGATAACTTCAGTGTATGCGTTGGGATGCTTTTTCCCGTAGAGAAGCGGAAGACATTTTTAGTATAAACCTACCGATTTACGACTCTCTTGTCTGAATAATTGGCTTTGGACTGGTACTGGTGAACCCATGTTCTTCGACGGGACATCCACTTCTGTTTGCTCCAGCTCTTCTAACACTGGATAATATAAATATATTTTAAGAAATATCCAATACATTGGCCTTTCTGCAATTAAAATTAGAAACGATAGTGTTCCTTGCTGGCCTTTCTACAATTAAAATTAGAGACGATAATGTTCATTGCTGGCCTTTCTGCAATGAAAATTAGAGACGATAGTGTTCCCTGAATAGTTTTGGCTGAACGTAAGAATGTCTTCTGTGCAATCGGATTACCTTGTGTCTCCGACCTACACGCCCATTCTTAAAAATATATTATTGTCAGTACAAAATTCTTGAGTGAAACAGACCTGAAACTTGGTCAAATGAAGACGATATCCATTTTACAGGACCTGATAGGGTGCGAAATAAGATTCATACTTGGATTTATCAGTTCACTTGATCTCTTTCTGTACTTGTGAAACTGTTTAGTATAAATACTGAACTCAAACCCAAAACTATTACAACTCGTTCTTTGAGCCCTTCAATATGGATGAAATTTGGCATGTGTATAGGAATCTTAACAATAAGATAAAACCAAAATTACATATCTCTAACCCAACTCCAAGCAAACGCAAAGAAAAAAAGTTTCTTAAATGTCATCAATTTCATTACCAGATGCTACTCCTGTATTTCATTAAAAAAAAGTTATATTTACGATAAGTGAAGTCAAAATTTGAATGAAATTATTTCAAGAGGCGTCATAATAACGGAATTAAATTTGTGTTGTTGTGAATAGCTTCCCCTCAGTTCTGGAAAACACACGCAAAATATACCGGTAACAAATATAGGAAAGAACTATAATTATCCTTTAGTTCAAAACTGATATGGTCAACTGACATTTAACTTTTAATAAAACACATAGCTATGTTATTCAACTGACATTTACCTGTTAATGAAACGCATAGCTATTTTGTATAATTGACATTTAGCTTTTAATTAAACATATGTCTATTATGTAAAATTGACATTTAACTTTTAATGTAACACATAGTTATTCTGTCCAACTGACATTTAGCTTTTAATGAAACATATAGTTATTCTGTCCAGTTGACATTTAGCTTTTAATTAAACACATATCTGCTATGTCAAATTGACATTTAGTTTGTAATGAAACTCAGAGCTATGTTGTTTAGAGTTTGACCGTTATACCTCAGACAGAAGATAATTTCTTTACAAGACAAAAATACGCTTCCATAAGCTAACATCACACTTCGAAAACATTCGGTTTCTCATTCCATTATAAACAGTGACCACAAATGTTATTTTACACACTCAATATAGTCATACATTTATTAATAAATTTGTTAATAAATTACACATTCCCAAATTATGTAGCTTTTGTTAAATAAAATCAATAACAACTAACAAGTTAATAATTATGGAAATACAACAAAATAACCAATCAACACCTGTCCTACCTATACCAGCGTCAGCTAGTTATCGGACCAAAGGAGAGTACACTAAACGGTTGATGACGATAACTGTATGTTAGTCTAATGGCTAACATTTTGCCGTAAATGTAATTAACCAATTTTTCAGACATGATTCAACTTCATTTGAATTACAATCTCTAAACTGGTATTTCAAATCCTGCGTTAAAACATGCTAGGAACAATTTCAGATCCTATTCTGGATTTAATTTGATAGGGAGGTTATCTGCGAACAAATTTAAATGCAATTTACATCTGAAAAGTACAATTATTAATAGCTAAGAGTGAAACCTCAGCATCAAATTCGAGTACAGAGTTTTCATATTTCCTCGCCCCGTATTAACCAAATTTTATGAGCGCAAAACCCAAGGTTAAACACAGAGTCCCGAAATGACGACTATTTATATTTTTAATTGGAATAAAGGAAGAACGTTCAGAATTTTCATAACTTGAGTTCTTCTAAAAGTTTCTATGATACGAGACATTTTCAGGATTTTAACCTCAGCTTGGTTTTTGTTACCCGAACGTTTCGATCTCGACTCATAGTTTTAATATCGATTTACGACACCATAAATGAGCACAGATAACTTACCTTCATCTTCCTCCGACACGTTCTGCATCTGTCAAAAACAACGACGTTAATTATTTAAGTAACAATTGTTACTAAGTAACAATCCCTCACGATTTTTGCGTGTACATAATCATTGATCAACAAAACGTTTTAGAGGTAAAACTAGCTATTTTGCTGTCCCGAAAAAGAAAATATGTTGTACGAAAATGTTCATAGCAAACTAGAAACCTTTACATTAAGGCCAGCAACTGTGAACAACACAAACGTTAAAATTATTATTAAACACCTGATACATTTCCACCGAGTATGTGTTTGTTATTGAATTCGTCGTGAGCATCAGTGGAGGAATGGTATGTTCGTTAACGAAAATCGGACTGATACCGTCCTAAAAAGTTCATTTCATTAGACTTGATGTTAAACAATAAAACAGCATTGTCATAGCTTAAACAGCAACGAATTTGATGGTGTGTATGTGAAAAATGTACATCAGTAAAGCACACACAAAGCATCCCATTCAGGACAAACGGTTCATTTTCTGCCTCATCTAGCAGCTAATTGACAAAACCTTCTAGCAAGAACAGATGAACAAAGCAATTGTATTATAAGAAGTTTCACTCCAAATTTCAGACCATTTCTGGAGTTTGTCTCCTTTTTTGAAAAGTCTATAAAAATTAGGAACAAATTTAAACTTTTAAATTAACTCTGAACATGGATGAGTTAGTGTTGCAAAGGATAACCTAATTTTCTTGGCAATCATCTATGTAGTGTTATATGTTCAACTACACTCAAACAATGGCCTCTGATTCTCTTAAAACATGATCTTTTTACAAAGTTGTTCTTGGCTTTGAACTGTCTGTGTAAAATCTTAGAAAATCTTGTCTTTCTACAGCTACCTCCACACCTGTGATCCGTCATTATCTTTACATCACTCTTTTCTAATCAGAAATTAAAGAAAAATACTCCTTCATACGCGTTAGCATGGGATTGGGAAATCACACCTTTGGAACAAAATTTGATTGGAGCCTTTATTCTGCCGACCAGTTCTGGCCTTCGGGTTTGAGTTTCCAATTGCACACCGTTGTATGCAAGGGATAGCCCATGGTGTCTTGTGAGTAGCCGCTGAAAATTTGTTATATCTGTAACAGAATTGAAACCGAGTGGGTTTTTGTACTAAATTAACAACACAAACACAATGTGATGGACGATGGAAATTTATAGAGTGAATTAATAAGAATATATATATATATATATATATATATATATATATATATATATATATATATATATATATATATATACTATATATATATATATATATATATATATATATATATATATATATTACAAATGCAATGATTCTCTCCCGCTCCTATCATACGATTGATCCAATCACTCTACACACATACCCAAACTGAAAAATAAAAATATGATCCATATAATCTTACGTGTGAAAAGTGAGGTTCAAATAACCTCAGGGACTGCAAATACGTTTCCACTAATATTGCAACACCAGCGAGATCCACATAATCTCACGTATGTAATACCATTAAGATTCAAATAAACTCAAAGAATTCAAATATGCTTCGAAAAATATACACAGTAGACGAGATTCACATAATCTCCTATATTATGCTATGTAAGCGAGATTCATATAATCTCCTATATTAAGCTATGTAAGCGAGATTCAAATAAACAAATAAAGCTATGAAAGCGAGATTCACATAATCTCATGCAATGTAAACAATGAAATTGTACTCAATTGAAACCACAATCAATTGAAACAAACATATGACTCGTAACACTTGAACAGTCGTATGATTCATAAACTGATAAACCACACAGTTTCACCGAATCCTTGGGTTGGTCCACACTTTTATCGGCCGCTCACACCCTTCACGGATCCACCACATGTACAGATACGTATACACATACGTACAGACAGCACCCAGCACCCAGCACCCTTGTATTGGCTACGCCTACATTCGTGGTTCCACCACATGTATAGACTTACGTACGGACAGCACACAGCACTAAACAGCTACAGTCAGCTCAGCCCTACACAGCTACCGTCAGCCCTACACAGCCCTATGGACAGGTATACACATACGTACAGACAGCACGCCACTCTATGGACAGCTACGCTCAACCCTAAACAGCCCTATGGCCGGAGAACATAATGGAGAACGTTCACTCCCTGACAAAATCCAAATGACCGGTGCCTCAGTTTGAAATGGTATCAACCTTAAATCCATAGGAGAGTGAATAATAGTCAGGGTAAATATAGTTTCGCATGTAGTTTCCGACGAGATACATGCTAGTACAGTCGCTCACCTGGAGAAACAATGATTCACCCCAGGTAACGTTGTACGCATGCACAACGAATAAAGGTCAAAAATAGATCTAAGGCAAAACCAAGTTATTTCTTGCCTTATTTTGTGACAATATCTTTGGCTTTTTATGTTTAGCAGCAGTCATGACACAATACCAAAATGACTAATGTGTCGGTCTTACCTCCTGGTGTTTGACAAGCTCATGGTAAGCGCCCTCTCTCTGCATAAGGTCCTTGTGTGTGCCCTGTTCCACAACCTCACCATTCACCAATACATAAATGGTGTCCGCATTGCGTATGGTAGACAGTCTATGAGCGATAATTATTGTAGTTCTGCCAATCTGAGCCTAGAATCAAATCATAAAATACTAAAATTATATAATTTAATTTTTTGTCTCTTCGACGTTCCACTTTCGTAAACAGGAATGGGAAAGACTAAATGTGATCCAAAGATATAAATAAAAGCATGCTGCAGATAAAAATCAGAACCAAAAATCTTTCTGTAAGAGCCTATCACAGTATAGAAAACTAAAACTCTTTAGAAGAAACAAATGTGTGCTGAAAAGAACCAAATTGTGGTCGATCTCAAACAAGTGGAATCTTCTTAAACGTATGGTGATGTCACCATCTGCAATGGTCTGTAAGAAAACGCTTGACAACCTTTGATTATCATGGCATCCCTCCATATGCTAACGAGAAACCGGGACAAACTGATTTCCTAACTAACCAGACGGTGAATGATCAATACAATGCAGCGCAAGAAATATGAAGATATACCCATATTCGGTCCTGGTAATTGTCTGAAATTTATCATCTGTGATATTAATCTCAAATTAGCTACATGACGCGTCCTGTGAGGTGTAACGTGCCGGACTTTAAATTTAAAAAACAAAACCTAACTTTTAAAAAAAAGAAAACATACCTTTTTAATTCAACCTTGATCATAAATAAGAATAATCACAAATAATCACAAAAATCACTATTAATCTTTAATCTACATATTTCTTAAACTAATATCTTTTAAAGGAACTCCTTCACTGAAGTTGTGCGAGGATTATGAGCCATAAAATGAATACAAGGCATTACAAAAAGTGCCGAATATTGTTCTCCGCTAACTTTACATTGTCAAAATCATGCAATATTTTTCCATACTGCACGGATTCATATCCAAAGACACGTGTGTCCAAAAATAGTACCGTGTATTAAGAACTACTTTATTATAAACAATGTTCGCTCATGTAGCAGACGCTTTAGATTTTGGTTTATTAGCTTTCTTTGTGGATGAACTAAACAACTGTTTCGTCGATTTGAAAGTAGAGATCATAAAGTGGAGGAGTTTACTGAGTCACAAATGAAATTTTCAAACAAGTAAACAAATGTACGTGATATTTACAATGTCCACAAAAAAGTGAAAATGCAGTACTGAAAATACTGTTCTGATGAATTAAACAGTTATTTAGGAGAAATGCTCATAACCTTTAGCACACAGATAGGTTCAGACTATGACCAGTGCTCTCTCGGTCTATAAAAATAGCATAGAAAAAGCATATTGAGGCCAAGGGCTGTCTCATATCTATCAGACGCGTACCATTATATAAGTCAAAGTACTAAATTCGAGGACAAAATGCACCTGAAGATTTTGGTAGAAACGTAGGAGCCTTAGAGCCAATAAGACAAAAGGTAGAAGAATTCTTATTTCCACTGGCTTAATGGACTATCACGAATCAGCTGGTTTGCAATTCTCCAAGTAAACGTTTTTGATCAAATGTTTTGGATTTAGACTGGCGATAGAAGCCATACAGGTCACGTACACATAGGTGGGATCCCTACAAAGAGCCTGCACGTGACAAGGCATAAACATGTCTTCTTTAGCTGGTGATAAGAATGGGAAAAATTA
Source organism: Megalonaias nervosa (assembly GCA_016617855.1). Classification (NCBI taxonomy): domain Eukaryota; kingdom Metazoa; phylum Mollusca; class Bivalvia; order Unionida; family Unionidae; genus Megalonaias; species Megalonaias nervosa. The sequence goes on from JAECUM010049334.1 coordinate 21,658, forward strand.
TACTTAAGTTTTTGCATCTTGAATTTCCTCAAAATGTACTTTCTTAATTTTGCAAATCCGAATTATATGACTTATGTCATGGGATCCATAACTTGAAACACACCGAGAAATTGTACTGTAATTTTGACTACATTTTCAACTACAATCACATTTTTCCTTACTGCACTCCTTTAAAAGATAGTTTGTATATTTTGTATATTCAATAGCGTCTTCTTTAATTTCACTGGAAAGAATTCATATTTATCCCACATTATGATTACAAACAATCAAAGACAGAAGATAAACACACGTAGCTGATTTAAGACGGGTCCAACCATATTCAAATCGCATGTACATCGTACGGAATTGCCACAGCTAATATATCCAGTCCATAACAAACAGTAAAACAGAACAGAGAAGAATCGACATAAAAACAAAACCACATCCATTCCAGACCAACTGAAGAAGTTGTTTTAATGCGGATTCATTCACAGTATGACACTAAATTTCAATTTTAAGTAGAAAAAAAAAACGAGAATTATTTTTGAAATTATGAGCACCCGATCAAGTTCAAAGGTCGCTGGGCGGTGCTATGTGCGCATTAATATTGTTACTGTGTATTCATGTGCATTTATTTTGGGATACAGTATAAATTCAAGTAATTTGTTTCTTGTATGTGTTTTTATTACTAAGCATTAGGTCAAAAACAAGCTGAGTATATAATCAAAAGGTTACTACATTTGTGTGGGAAAATGTGAACTCGTTTCTGTGGAGTAATACTGCACTCTCAAGGTCGTGCAATATTACTAAAAAAAACTTAGTACATATTTTCACATACACATGCAGTGACCTATAATTATAGCTTCTTTTGTGTCCTTGAACCTGTTAATAACTGTAATGCCCATCTACAGACAAAACAACGTTCCATAAAATAGTTTCCAGGATTCATATATATATATATATATATATATATATATATA
>JAECUM010049336.1:0-33637 GCA_016617855.1 Megalonaias nervosa
GTGTGTGTGTGTGTGTTGTTACGTATATGTAATTTAATTACTTGTGTGTTAGTTTTAAATTCTTTTTTTTTTTATTTTTATTTCATTACATGTTATTGTAATGATAACTTTATTCACTGGATTTGACATTTTTCCAGAAAATTCAGTTCAGTTCTGTTAATCCTAATAAACACGCAGTTCGTAGAAGAATTGTATCTTTTGGTGATCTAGATTTCATAGCCAGCTTCAGCTCTATAGTAAACAACGTTTTTTAATTTTTTTTTTTTTAATCGTTGAATCTTATAGTAAGATTCTTTCAGTACAATCGAATTCGTCCAGGGCGGACGTGACAGCTGGCATATAATATTTCTACGTCGCTTGAAAGGAGGTGATCACATCACCTATCAGGTGGTTCGTTTTGCGTTTCAGTTGGAGTTAAAGTGACGTTTCATAGTGTTTTTTAGTCAGTCGTAATTCATACCTTCGGGCTCAAAGGTATTATTTCTGTTTCTGTCAGTTTGAATTGAATTTCTTTTATTTAAAATAAGGTATTTACCCTGGAAAATACTTGTGCTCATCAGAATTCTTGGGCAAAGACATTTACTGAAAATTATTCGGAATTCTAAAGCCGGAATATTATTCTTGGTGATTCAACAAGGAACTGTTGAAACGACAACATAAAACAGGTTATTGAAGACGTCATCGCCTTCCGTCTTGGAACTTCATCGGGATTCGAACTTTGATTCACTTGCAACGTTTTAGTGATAGGACTTATATTTTTAATTATTGGATTAATTTTTGGATTTCATTCATAAACCGTAAGTCCTTTTTCATATTTTTAGCTTGCTTTTCTAGGGAAATAAATTATTTTGATAAATTTACAAAGCTCGTTTGCTTCACTCTCTTCTTTATTACTTTTGTAGGAGCCTAGACACGTAACTATATATATATATATATATATATATATATATATATATATATATATATATATATATATATATATATATATATATATACCTACTTACCTACCTACTCTCCTCTATTTTTATTCTGCATTTAGTAAGGGCCCCGGTATGTACGAAAGTTTGCCAGTAAGTCCCTGTGTGCTCTTGGTTGTTCCCTGTGTCTTTCCGGGTTCCTGCTTCACCAAATATAATGACTGCAATGTATATCCTACCATGTGCTACAAAACATGGCGTTAGGCCCACCTAATCAAACCAGGGCACAGCTGGATAGCTTGCTAGTTGACCATCTGATTAAATAACTAATTACACTAGAAAAGCATTGTTACTTTTTAAAAAGCACCAGCGAGGAAACGAGTGAAATTACATAAAACGGTTATTCTTCAGATTCCCAGCAATGAAATCGTTCCAAATTAAAGACATTCCTCTTCATTCACGCTTGTAATTTATAGCAATTTGCATCTCTATGCTAAGAATGAACCTACAGGAAATAATTGAAGAATGATGTGTCTTGTCCACAGTGTCAGTATTTCATCCATAAGCTTCATTCAGTTCAACAAAAAGTGTAGATCTACCTTATTACAATCCCAATGCGAATATAAGAAATCTGAAAAAATGCTACAAGAAAGACAACCAAAACAAGAATTCAGTGGAGTGTTAAAATAACATTTCACTTCTACCTACATGTACCTTAAGCATAAGGTGAATGCGCAGGTCTTCAAACTTTAATAGACAGAGTATTTTAAAGCATTGGAATATTTGAGAAAAATAGAAAAGGAATCAAATCTATATAGAGACTGGAAGTCGATTTACGTGCCCCTGTTTTGCGGGCCTCAAGGAAGACAAATTATAAAAAGAAAGGCAATTACAGTGACATTATTGAATATTTTTTAAAATAAACTTTGAACATGCTTACGTGGGAGGGGATGCATAATAGGTGTTACAGCGTTGGATTACAGGCCCTGAATCATAGTCCTAAGGAGGCGTAGTTCTGGATTGGATAAGGACATGTAATAAAATGCATCAACATTTGCCAATGCCCGCCATGAGAGCATCTTCGTTAGCCAATGTTCCAATAACCCTATCTACACCTTGGCGGATCGAACAGCTATATTGGTGCTTTGTCCTAACAACTTCTATTGGATTTTATGTTTCTTCCCTTAGTATGTTATGCCAACTAACCAATAGCTTTGTGCATTGTACGTTGGCCGAAAACGGCGGAGGCAATTGACCTAAAAGGGATACTTTGTAAGCGTAACATCGAAAGTATGGCTGTGTACTAGAGGGAAGCCATTACAGGTGTATTTGAATGAAAGGTATTTGTGCAAACACGGACAGGCAGTGGAAAATTGTTTATTTATCAGCACATTCAAGTTGTGTGCTCCCCTTGAGTCGACCACGTAGGAACAGTGTTCAAATTTGAACAACTTAATCTTAATTGGATCTGGTGGCTTGCCGCCGTATCCAGTGAAATTCACAGACCCGAAGCACAGAAATGTCTGTTCGATAGGCCAAGGTGTTCATAAGGTTATCGGAACCTTGGCTAGAGAAGATGCCACGAGAGAAGCTCTATAGTTTTATCATCTTTTAAAGACTTTTAAATCCCGGGGGAGGGGTTTCTTTCAAACTATTTAGAAACGTATCCCTACAAGTTAAGTGGAACATCCCCGCCATTACTCAGCGTATCAGGATTTCGACCAAATATCATCACCTAAATTCTTATTGATTAATTGATCACCCTGATATTGACACTTGTTTGAAGAAATATATTAATCGAAATAGCAATGACTGATACATCACAATTTTAGAAGAAAGAAAGAAACGTTTCTAATAATGACATGCAACGTAGATTCAAACGAATATTACTTTCATTCGTTCTTATTTAAATAATTGACTTTGCTCGGGGAAAAAAAATCGATAAAGATATAAATCGAAAAAGGATATTTATACATTTTAAATCTGTTGGAGAATTTAGACTGTAATGAGTTCTACTTGCGTTTTATCATTTTTCGAAAATTGTTTCAAGTGTGAATGAATGTCGCGCAATACTCCATTGTAGTGGTAGATTTCACTCATTTTGAATATTATTTATGCTCTTTGTTTACATTCAAATCTAATATTGTAATGCTTTCAGCTATATGGTGAACAATTTTAAAAGCAATCAGCTGAAATTACTAAGATGAACCCGTGTTAAAATAGCAAATAAATCAATTACATTCGTAAATACATTAAAAATTCAATATTTTGCTTTGGGTGATATGGTCCTCAGGAAAATGGTATCTTTTTCATATCCGTTCAGTCGGGATACTTCAGACAAAAAATTTCATCTTGTTCTTAACTTTATACAATGTTAAATTTGTATAAAATTTGATGTTTTCAAAACTCTGAGTTCTCTGACGTGTTGCCATAGAGACCGAGCTGTGTTCCAACCCGCCGTGGCGTAATATAATCTCCTTCTCATGTAAAGTCATCAACTTTTTCAAGCAATGTGTCTTCAACCATTATCTCAAGTAGATAAGGGGAGGTAACTCTAAATCGAACTTTTAAGTCAACATCAAGGTCTCTGTGTGTAGGTTCTAGCAGACAACACTGGTAGGTTTGGGCGGCGGTGTACGAGATTGGAAAATTCTTCACCAAATTGTTCATATCGGTACACTTCAGAATGTATTTCACAAGACCAGGGTTCGCGTTAGCTGTGTCCCCCTCCCGTTTCCCGTAAACCTTTAAGATATAGACCCCTGGGGACGGCGGCCGTACAAGGACTTTAAACTGATCTTCTCTGTCCTTGAAAACAGCGACATAAGCGTCCATGTTGATTTTGTCAGAGGTGTCCAGAGTGGCGGTAATAGCCACTAGAGGAATGATTGTTGTGTGAACGAGAATGTGGATCTCCTTTCTGAAAACGATGATTGGTTCCTTGTGGGACAGCTCGACTCCCCAATCCTTTGTGGCCGTTTCAGTCTAAAACATAAGACGAGTGGCTACATAGAAACAGAACTTGCAAACAGTGACTAAAGCAAAATCAACTTTGTATTAATTGTTCTACTATTTCAAATAATCGTTAAAATTCATCGACAACCGCTTATTGTTTTCATAAAATGTGCATTTCGATAAAGAAAGATGCATACTGAATAGAAAAGCGTGCTAGATTTTCTTGAACTATTTAAATCTATGTTTGGTAAAAGTAACTAAAAAACAACTTTTAGCAGTCTGATTAAAATCAGATCTCCACCGTCCTACGTGACGATCTGACAGCGACCACCTAGGGGTCATGTTCTGGTGACCTATGTTATTACCATAATCGCTAATTTTATCAGCCAATCAGATGAAGTCATATCTTTGCGTTTCGGTGACTGAGCAGTATAGCTGAAGAGCATCAGTACGTGCCTATCGATTCGATTCACCTTCAAATTTCTTAAAGCTGATTTTCCACTGGCTGATTCAAAGATCACCAGAACATGGCCCCTAAGAGGTCGCTGTCAGATCATCACCCACGACAATGGAGATCTGATTTTAATCAGATTGAACTTTTGGCACATATACATTTCAGGAGACAGCTTGATACCCCAATACCACAAATCTGAAAACAAAACAATCGTTTTCCTATAAGATATGTATAGTTTTTAAACAATAATATTAAGTGGAAAAAAGAAATAATCTGAACAAAATATTTAATGAGTTTTAATCAATTTAACTATTCTCACCCCTTTTGGAATAAATCGTTAATTGAGAAATTATCGCGTCATTATGACCATTTTGGGAATCTTTCATAATCTTATTTTAAAATTTCTTTTCAAGGTACTCTTTGGCGATATATAGACAGAAAGACTTTTGAAAAATATAATACACAAGGTTATGCTAATCTTGTTCAGCAAATTTACCTTACCTTGACCGTTCGATTGTATTGCTCAAGCGAAATTGGCTTCTTTAAAAGTTGCCACATTTCAGTTGTTCTCGGATCGTTTTTCAGGTATGGAAAATGATCGTTGATGAAATTTTCTGGATCTGTCAGAAACCAGAATTCTTCGTATTTTTTGTGAAACTGGCCTATGTCGTCTGTATAGCCGCTTCCCCAAGCGGTGTCTACGAACCGCCAATCGTTGTTGACATAGACGGCGTTCCACGCATGCTCGTGGTCGTCTTCGCGAGAGAAGGGGTGCTCTGGGTCGTAGACCTCTCCTTTAGCAAACCCCTTCAGTTTTTTCACGGGAACATTGGCTGATCTGTGAATTTAAATTAATTTCATTTCGTTTATAGGGTTCAAAATTAACTTCTTTTGCAGGCTGCAACAAGTAGGTATTAGAGATACTGATTCATCAAAATAACTTATTCAACAGAAAATTTAGGAACTACAAGCCAGATCCCAGATCTCCTTATGACCAATAATTTAGCAAACACTGCATGGTACCAGGGAACTAATTGTTTCCCCCATAGACTATAATCTTAACGTTTTGTCAAATAACTATAATTTCAGCACTAGTCTAGTAGGCGCATCATATACCGTCCAAAAGGTCTATCCTTGAAGTCTCAAAAACATTGTATCAAGAACTATCATTACGAAGAAATAAGCATTCACCTTCGCATAGAGTATGAGAAATCACACAAAAACACACAATATTAGGCAAAAATGACTAGATAGTGATTTTTAAGTGGTTAAGAGACACGGCTTTCTTCTAAGAAAAACAAACAGCTGAAACTCTTACAAAATAAACTAATCGCATAGAGTCTTATAATTCTCTTCTGATTATAATCTTTCCTCCACAGTAAGATGCACCAGCTTCTCGTAGCTAATTAATCCTTTACACTTATGCTTTTTTCTAACTCCATATAGCAAAGACATCATTCTCACCCTCCAATGTCACAAGCCTTTTAGCGGTGACTTTGATTACCAGCCAATCGCAACAATTCAAAGTGTTTAAAGAAATGAGAACCACCAAAACATCCAAGATAAATCTGTAGTACTTCAGTGTCTTCTTTGAGCTACATTGTTTTCGCAAAATGTTGCTAATAATTAACTTATAGGTACAAACCTGCTTCGAATCATACACCGCCATCCTGAACAACTCATCAAGGTCATTTTTGCATCTAATTTTGCCAGAAGGATTGGTTTGTCAACAAGATGTAACAAATCAGAGGCATTAAGGTAGAAGATATTTATTTCAGTTGGTTTTCTTTTCTGTGCGACTTTTGCGATTTTTAAGTACTGACCAAATGTTTCATCGGCTGAAATTTTAAACTAAAAGTCCGAAGTTTTCCAGATGTCCGTGACGAAATATCGTGGAATTGGACATGTGATCAAAGACAAAAGTTACAACATCTTGTCTTCAAAAGTTTTAAATCAAGCTCCATAACTTCGATAGTAATAATACTACACAGAATTCGGATCTCCCGAATTTCTAGCACGTTTTACTCCAAACTGCATTAAGTTTTATTCGAATCTAGAAGTGGCCGACAAATAAATCTAGAGGTTCAGAATTAAACAAATAAAAGATGTGCAGTTGGTTATGCAGATGTGCAGTTGGTTATGCGACCGTACTAACCTGCACATTGCGGATAATAAGTTAGCATATCCTTCAGATGCGTTAGCGACCCGATGTCTCAAAACTGTCATGGGGTCATTTGGAGTCTCCTTCCGCCCATAGGCATAGCTCTTATCGTAACTGGAAAAACACACAAAAATATGACAGTGTTAATGGTAATAAAACTGTGAATGCAAGACTGACTCTCTCTCTCTCTCTCTCTCTCTCTCTCTCTCTCTCTCTCCAGAACGTGTCTATGTGGTTATCAATGTAAACACGTTAGCTAAAGACTAAGGATAAAAATGTTATTGTTTGGTGGTGTTTTAATGACATATCAGCATAAAAGAATAAAAGAATATTTGTTGCCGAGGTTATCAATGTAAGGCATGCTACAAAAGTCGACTCGTATTGGTCTGGGCAGTATCACCCCATTAATATAAATGAGAAACAGAAAGACAGGTTATTTTTTACAAAAATTTAAGAAAACAATTGACAGAAACAAGGTATCTCCATTTAGCTGTAAGTCATTCGGACTACTTACCTAATATGATTGGCGATCCAGACATAAAAAGATCTGACTTTTTTCAGGTCCGAATGACAAGGCTGAATCAGGTATGCCACTAAAGCCTTTATAGAGTGTGTCACTTCCTCCGGTGCCTGAAAATCAAATAAGAAAAAATAAATAAATAGCTTTTAAATTTCTTATTTAAATCCTCATCGTCTGGTCTGTTACAGCTCAGCATTTAGAACTTAAACAGCCGCCTTTTAATTGACCCTTCTCGGCGCTATCTATCTTCCATATTCCAAGAATAAATGGTGCGTGAGTGTGTAGCATGTTGGATTCGTGACAAGAGAGGAGCTGGTTCGAATCCTGAACGGATGAGACCGGGTCGGCCCGATTTGATTTGTTTTTTAGCAAGGCATTTTACTCCAAACACCTCGAAATGACGTCAGCTTTGATGTGTTGATGTGCCATTAATCACTAATCATTCAATCCGTCGTTCATGATATATTTGAATTAATTTGCATCCCAGCTATAAAACAAGGGCAAGAAAAAAGGTGATACAAAAGACTATAATATGTGTATTCAGGTTAGCACGTGATGTACCCATTTATTCAAGTATAATCGTATAATTAATTCAGTCATTGCGTACGTTTCTGCCTCACTTGAAACCCGTGCACACCCGTGATTCTTTCTTATGACATTTCAATATTATCATGAGCATAAAGACAACCTGTATATGGGTTTTTCGAGATGTAATCAGCGGCAATTTGTTGTCTCCTTTACGCTTCATTTGATATGTGAATTGCTCGGTCTTTTTCGCTATATTTAATACAATCGATTTTATTTATCATACTCAAATGATCTACATAATTAGGTTAGGTTCTTTCAAAACAAAATTTCGTGAAGAATAAAGAGTTTTCGTTTCAGTCGAATCATGGATCATGTCAAATTGCCGGGATTTAAAACTGTCCAATTGTTGCTAAAAAGATGTTAATTATCTAAAGTACATGTAACCTAGTTGCCAAAAGACGGACAATGGAAAACGGGTGTCATAACGAATGTTGTGTTTCAAACTCTTCATCTGAGTTAAGGAGATCTTTCATTTGCACTGTGTAACTGAAAACAGCTGTGATTTTAACATGGCGCAGATTAAAGCAAACGAGTTATTAATTTAACCCTACAGGATATGTATTCATTCAAGGATATCACGTTCACAACGGGATTGCACGAGAACAATAACTGTTTAGTTTACGTGGACTACCTTAATAGATGGCCAATTGATTGATTGATTGATTGATTACGCCAATTTCAGCACTTTATTTGGTTACATCATGCTCAGGAAAATTTGGACTAGCCTGGGAATATATCGAATCTGCGACCTTTAGATTACGTGTCATACACCTTGGCAGCTTAACTACCACTCCGAAAACCTACCCCCACCCCATTAAACAAGCAATTAATAATAATAATAATAATAATGATAATAATAATAATCGTGTGTTCTCCTATCTATTTATGACACTCAGTACTCAGAGACGTGCTTTCTTATTGTTTTATATTTGAAAATACTTGTAAATAAAAACAGAGAACCAAATAAGCAAATCCCTCTTAATTTGTGAGTGTGAAACTTGTCAGTGATCGATTTCTGACACTTGATAACTGACCAACTTATTAGACTTGAAGGAGCCATTAAATTAGCCTTCAACAATAAAAGAAAATCTGACAGAATCCTAATTGCCGTTTTACTCGACCTGGAAAAGGCGTTCGACCTTGTTTGGACCAAAGGCCTCATAGAAAACTCAACAACTACGGAATAGCAGGCCGCATATTTAGCTGGATAGAAAACGTCCTAATAGGTCGGAAAATTATCACCAGAGTGGAGGATACTTACTCTGAAGCACACCCACTGGAAAATGGTACCCCTCAAAGGAGTGTGCTCAGCCCCACACTATTTAACGTAATGATAAATGATTAGTCCAGAACCTAACTTCAACTACAATAGATATATCGCAATTTGCAAATTACAGCGGTATATGGAGATCAGGCAACCCAGCAAACCACAGAACAATAGATGAAATACAACAGAGTCTAAACAAAATAGGAAGATGGGCTGATAGATGGGGCTTCAAAATTTCCCATGAAAAAACAGTAGCAGTCATGTTCCACCCAAAATGTAACAACTACCTAAAACATCCCACTCTGTACAGTAAAAAAAAAACTATCAAAAACGTAAAGGTAGTAAGATTCCTGGGTATGTACTTTGATGAACATCTAACATGGGGCCAACAAATTAAAAACCTTATAACTAATTGTAATAAAGACCTAAACCTAATGAGAAACCTTAAAGGAACAACATAGGAATCCAGTCAAGAAACACTAATAACTTTTTACAGAGTCCTCATAAGATCAAAACTGGATTACGGATGTCAAAGTATATAACTCGGCTAATTATCAGCTATTAAAACAATTGGATTCAATACAAAGTAAAGCTCTAACCGTCAACACAGACACCCTCCCACCAACGTCACTTGAAGAACTTCAAATTCTAACAGGAGAACTACCGCTGAAATTAAGACGACATGAGTTAATTTTAAGATATGCAGTACGGGTAACTATTCACCCAAACTCACACCCAACCAGAATAGCAATTCAAAAGTGCAACAAACCATTCAGCCGAAAACTAGTCCCTAACATCCCAGGAGGGAAACTTATTCATCAACTTGGAAAACAACTACCAATCCCTGACTATCAGGCCTTACAACTAGAATACCTTGATCAGGCCCCCTGGATAACTCCCAAACCGGACATTAACACCAAAGCAACTGAACACGGGAATAAATTTGATCAAGAATAAAAACTGAAAATATCTATCACAATGGATATACTTGACTCCTACTCCAATTTTGTAAAAGTCTACACTGACGGGTCAAAAACATCAGAGCCACCCAGGACAGCAGAAGCCGTAGTAATCGCAAAACGCAATATACAACTTGGAGCCAGGCTATCGGATTACTGCTCCATATTTACAGTAGAATTCTGGGCTATCATGGAAGCTCTGAAATGGGTTTTAAAAAAATAACATTAAAAAATTTGTTATAATAAGTGGCTCGCTTAGCGTCATCACATCCATTCAATCTAACAACACCAAATCAAGAGTAAATTTTCTAAGAAAAGCCTACGTACTACTAAAAGAACTCAAAAACAGCAAACAATACGTAGAGTTCATGTGGATTCCATCCCACCTAGGTATCTAAGGAAATGAAGCAGCTGATCTGACTGCTGAACAAAGATTAGAAGACCCTAGTCCCACCCCTCTAAAATACAGTGTCAATGAAATAAACACCATTATTAAACTATACATAAAGACAAATGGCAAGAACAGTGGAATCTAAGTACAAAAGGACGGACACTCTACGCCGTCCTGAGCGAAATATACAGGACTATTAAACCACCAAAGATAAATAACGTAGAACAAAAACTTATGAACAGAATTAACACAGGAAAAACCAAACTAGCAAACAGTTTCGGAAAACACATAGGGCCAAAACCAGCTAACATCAACTTCTTCCACTGTAAAACACCAGAAGATTTAGATCATATTTTCAACGTCTGTCATAAATACAAAAAAGAAAGATCAAAATTCATACTAGAACAAAACAAAACTGGATCACCTAGTACATATCCAGAATATTTAGGAATATCAAATCCAAACATCATAACAACATACCGAAACGTAATCAAATTCATAAATGAGTTAGGACTAACAAATGAATTATAAGCCCCATACCAAACAAACAAAAGGAAAAACTTAACACCTTCCCAACCTACCCTGTCAGGCCTCAAGCAAAGTAAAATAGTGGAACAACCTGGGGCACGGGTGTCTTTTACGTCACACTGTGATCTGATTACTCAGCAAAGATATCCGTCATCCCCAAAGTTGACTCCTAATTAAAAATTTAAAACACCCCAATAACGGTTACAACAAACAAGTTCACTCAATTATTGGAATATAAAAATAAGTCAGGACCAACAAATAAAATATAAGACCCCCTCCCCCGCCAAACAAACCAAAGGAAACATTTAACACCTTCCCAACCTACCCTGTCAGGCCTCAAGCAAAGTAAAATAGTGGAACAACCTGGGGGACGGTGTCTTTTACGTCACACTGGGACCTGATGACTCAGCAAAGATATCCGTCTTCCCCAAAATGGACTCCATCTAATTAAAAATTAAAAACACCACAATAACGGCTACACCAAACAAACCCACTAAATTATTATTATTATTATAATATATATATATATATATATATATATATATATATATATATATATATATATATATATATATACCTCCCCTTCCTTCTCCTGCTTTCTCTCAACTAACCTGCAATCCAGTTATATCTTTTAAGCCTACCAAATTAACACATCCCAACCTAAAGATGACAGCCACCTCAATATGAATTGATAAGATCCCAAAACCTAATACTATAAGGTGGTTCGAACACCCAGGACCATCAGGGCCCGCCACACAAGGCGACTACGTAAACCTAGATTAAAAAACGTTAGGGCCCCAAATAGCCTTAAATAAGGTGGTCAAAAGCCCTATGACCATCAGGTCCCGCTGCACATGGTGCAAAAACTAATTTACGTATGTATTCGGTCTCAAATAATTACAGGTTGACATACCCAAAGACCGAGAGGTCCCGAAAGTAATAAAGTATGCTATGTAAGACTCCAAAACAATAACCCATATAAGGTGGTCTAAGCCCAGGACCATCAGGGCCAGTCAGACAAGGTAGGTGACAAAATTCAAAATTATAATTCACACATGTCTGTCACCTGAAGTTCCTACTTCGTAACAACTAAAACAATAACAAATACAAAAACAGCACAGTGTACGGTTTTCAAAATTCCAAAACCGAGCAAGACTGAAATCTTTGGGCCAACACCCTGGAGTCACCGGGCACCACCCTGCGGATTGGCACCTGCCCGCCCACCCTACGTCCTCCTTTTCCTCGACCGGACATAAAAGAGTTTACAGCGTTCAATGCACGCATAAATACCATACCAAACATAAATTCTCTATATAACGAACTACATGAGTGCGTAACGGTACTACTCCCACTCATTTACTCAATTTGGTAAAAGCAGACTGAAAACATGAGTGCGTGTTTGGATAATTTCCCGCTCATGATAGCCTAACATTCAGGTAGCTTGGAACTTGTTGTTCCGCGACCTGACGGCTAAATTAGCAGCATGAGTGCATACACGCCTGGGGGATGTGGCTCTAATTCCTTTCCCCAGGAATAATTTATCATTCTGTGGTGCAGAAATAAACCAGTGGTACATGTACAATTGTACGCACACCACTATAATTTAACACAACAACAACAATGCCCGTCTTTCCGAGAGGGATGACAAAGAAAGTTACCCCTAATGTAATGTAATCAGGTAAGTATTGTCGGAGAGACAATTTACTTGAAACTGTGTGTTCTATCCACTAAGGTTAAGCGTAGAGGACATTGATACCTGTAGTATTCCAACTCAGTACATTAAGATCTTTCATATCTATTTGAGATATTGGCATCTTCATAATTATGCATTGCGAAAGCAGGATAAAGATGACGAAACACACTAGCATAAGATCAACTGAATATGTTGCCCAAGTCATGGGATATCACAACCTGATCCTCCTCTTGCCTCCTGATCACGACTGATAAACCGATCTCGCCAGGAGAGATTCCCACGTCGCCTCCTTGTACCATTTAAATATAGTACATCCTTTTCAATGCTGTAGGATTGTGGGATATTCAGTCAGCTTGGCTGTTGGAGAGTTACGTCTCCTGTGGATACACCTTACGTCTAACGGCTCAGTATCGTATTATTTTAAGAATATATATAGTCCCATTACAGCAGATTAGGCACCAATTACGACAGCATAAAATTGCCTTGTTCTCCACCTGATGATGCCTTCAAATACAACATTCTGATCACCCTCAGATTCAACATTGTCATCATCATCATTATCATCATCAACACCACCATAGCTAATTTTGCATGTGTCTAGCGAAAGAATTCAGCTCGACATGAAGTTTCTCGACGTAGGTGTACAATGTTCATTTTCTTTCAGGAGCAAGCTGTAGTTTTTAACCACTTCATATCATTACGAAGCAGTTCAATTAATTGTTGCTACACCATATTGTTCATTCCAGCAAGAAAGTATTCATTTTATTCATTGACACCAATTATATTTCGATTGCTTTCTCAGAGTGATACAACAGTCTGGCGTACGCTACAGCAACAACTCTTGATTTCAGCTAGCGAAATTCTTATCAAATTAATCAATTTGATCTATGTTCAGTTCGTGCACTATAGTTTGACTTCTTGCTAAAAACAGAGTCAATCTCGTATTATAGATCCCCCTTTCAAAAACGTAGCTAAAGAATGAAAAATCCTTTGCATATTATATTAAACTGCTTACACCATATATGTCTCTGGGCAGAGAATCTAATTCCTGATCAAGACTTCTAATAAAGTTCTGAATGAAAACCTGAAACTTATCATGACGATATGTACCATGAGAACATAAATCCTGAGCATCTCTTTCATAACATGTGTGACAGGTATTTTGCATTATGTTCAACTATCGAACATGTTCAACAAAATGCATTTATACAGCAGTTACCACGTAGATCAATTGCGTTTACAGCTCCCAATTCAGCACAGTTCTTTTTAAGAACTAACATCAAATTCTCAACCACGGTTTTCAAAGGATCATTCAGTTGTCCATCTGAACTTTCCGCCATCTTATTTTAATAATGGATACAAATACAAAATGACAGAAAAAGTATTTATTACAATTTATTACAAAAACAGGCATTTTTAAGATACTCAGCAAAGCTACTTTATGTTACTATGTATACATTCTAGAGAAATCAAAATAAATCTCTACGGCCAAAGGAAAGCAAAATAATTAAGAATGAAGTATAATTGATACCTATACTGAGAACAAACTGTTAACGTTTATACTGTATTTAAAGCATCCAAAACACAGTGAAGAGAATCTGTATGGTATGCGACATACTGAACAGTACACCAATATACTCTCTCTCTCTCTCTCTCTCTCTCTCTCTCTCTCTCTCTCTCTCTCACACACACACACACACACACACAATCACAAAAATGTGTGCATTGTGTATATTTTCATACACAAAATATTGTCTTCTATATACATAACACTTACACAAGGAAGTAAACAAAATGTAGCAATTTAAGCATAGTAACCACTATTCATTAACATAGGGAGATGCAGTTACATAAATTAGAATCTAAAACTTAATATTCAATGTGGTCAATTAACATTCATATATTGTAGGCATTTAAATTATAGTGGTGTGCGTACAACAGGATGAATACATTTACATTGATATTTGACTACTGAGAACCACAAGCTAAATTCAGTACTATTTTCAGTACGCTCCTCTGCGCGCCAGTTAGAGAGCTGACTCGATTTCAGACATAAATAGCTATTTCAAAATTGAAATGTCTATGCCACTTCGTATATAAAAAGTTGTATACCGGTCTATAAAACATTCTTCAGCATCTCTGTAGAGATGTTAGTCTGCCTGTCTGCAGACAAGTTTAGTAAAATCCAACATATAACTTATTTACCTAGAATACAAAGTGAAAATTTAAAAAAGAATTTATAGTAATGTGAATTAAATCCCACATGATCGTAAAAGTCATACACAGGTCCAAAGTTTATAGTGTTCTGATTAAACTCAAATTATGAATGTGCTGATGTGCAAATAGTCTTGATGTAGCAAACTTATCACTAAAATGTCTTTGAATGAATTCACAATAATCCCAAAATAGTGATTTAGTCCAAATTGTAAATGTGCACCTTATAATTCATATGAATTATTTTAAAATAAATAATTTCTCTAAAATTATATCTGAACACAACTGAACTTAAAGTAGGAATGAGTTGTGTTTGTTTCATACTTATATAAAAACCTAAGATACAATTAGATGACCACGATGTGGGTCACTTTCCCATCAAAGTGAGAAACAGGTTCTCTTTCAAGAACTTTCTAAGGTCAAAAGCCATGTAAACATGTTTACAAATATTGTCTAAAAGTTTGATCTACAATCATGGACAAAAGTTAGCTACGTAATACTTTGTTTATAAAATGACAAAAATTAAATACACAATATAGATATCATAACAGTCTTAAAAATACACGTCTTAAAAACAAAATAAACCTCAAAAAAAGATCACAATACGCTACAAATACTTAGAAAATTTCAAAAACACGTTTCAAAAACACTCACAACTTTCTTTCCACGTGAGGTAGAAAGGTTTCCCAACACAGGAAGCCTCACATGCTCTAATCCTTGTTTATATGGTGCTTTTTGCTTTGCTTCGTTTTGTATTCATTTTTCGTTTCTCGTCGTTTAACAATTTCGAGGCAAAAACATTATGTCAATATATAATTTAGACTCCATGCAAAATTATCTGCTAGTTATGATGTACTTAAAATAGCTTGACTTTCATAGTTGAATATCAATTATAGTAGAATATTATTTTAAAATATAACACACAGCACAATTCTATACTTCTGACATTTTACTATTTTTGGGATATAACTTCACCGTCATTTTTTCGTCCGTCTGCTTTTATCAGCTATTTTGACCTATGATCGCCCCTTATGTTTTAGCAATATTATGTATAGTTAAAAACTGGAATGCCTCGCAAAATGGTGTCAGATAGGAAGGCAAACCTTACAGTCGTGTTAGTGGCATGATTAATTTCAGCTCTTTTACAAACATTTTGATGACTTAGAGATGGTGCGAATAAAAAATTTGATCTAAATAAAATAAGACATCGACATTTGTTTAGTAACAAATAATACCTGAAAGATACCGGGTACCTCTGACTTTACAACAGTTACTTGAGATCACAACTGTGGGCACGAGGGAACAAAACTCATGTTTTTGGTTTTCCAATCTAATGAATCCGACATATGTTCAAATTTCAATTAAAATTTATGAAACTAGTTGGATAGCTTCGTCTAACACGATCCAATTTATTCGACCAAGTTCATAAATTGTATTTGGAACGAACAAACACGTAATATTTTATTAATTCAATACGAAATGTACTGATTACATTGGATGATAACATGATAACATACAGCACAACACAGGAGTGAAATGACTTTGAAATACATTTGGAGAACTCGATCATTACGGGGGGGGGGTCCCTTGTAAGAGGTAATAACCCTTTTTGAGATTTCACGAAGGGTTATTTCCTGTGTTCCATCTACAAAAATATGAATTGTGCAAATTAACCACACAAAAAAAATACGTTAGTAATGCATCAAATTGGATTCCGTTTTATCTCAAGATCATGTGAACATTCTTCTACGAAGTTCTAATCCTTACTACCTTTGACGTCCCCTTTATGACTAAAGTGCACGTCATAATTAGAGGAACAGTCCGCTTTTACAACGTTAGCTTATAAATGACTATTTATTTTCTTTCAAGGTCATCGAAAAATGAACAGAAAAATTCCGCTATGGGATCCTACTTAAGTTTCCAATGCGCTGTTTCCGCTTCATGTTCCACAGATCTTAAATTAATAAGCCGGTCAATTGTATAATTATAATTTACCTCCTTAAACGACAGAACAACTGGAATCCTGTCAAAACAGTCAATTAATTGTAATCATTCTGAAGGCCTTTCCTCCTGTGTGCATGTGTACTTTAAAAATTGTCATAAATATCTGCATTTTGCATAGAGCCAATTCGAAAGCGGCAAGTAGTTTTCCTGGCAACCTGGCATGAATGGACCCCTACACGTTAAAATCATCATACCTACAGCAAATGTCGGAGAATTACATCAATTTAAATAACATTAAATCCATAGCCGATAAGTTTGTAAATAAGTAAATTTGCATAACATTTCCATGTACGTTTAATTCATCTGTCCATATTTACCAATGTCGAAAGTAGAGAGTAGGCCCAACCACATAAATGTTTAATTTTCGCTCCTTAAATTTTTTTCTTCATGTTCTTATTAAATTTTTGTAATATATATCGCTTAAGAAAATGTGTAGGTTGACACCTAACAGGAAAATTTATGACCAAATCACTGAGAGAGAGAGAGAGAGAGAGAGAGAGGGAGAGTCGCCATTGTGTATGGAGCATACTCAGTATAAAGTTGCCAATTTGTGTCGATAATAGGTCATAAAGGTCATAATTAGCCTTTGTAAAAAGAAAAGGGAGAGTTGTTGTGATTACTATCAATAAAGAATGGATGGCTATTGTGATTACTATCAATAATGAAAGGAGAATTGCTGTGATTACAATCTGTAAAGAAGGATGAGATGTTTTGATTACTATCAACATCAAACTGAGAGTTGTTGTGTTAACTATCAATAGATTGGTGTGATTACTATCAATAAAGAAGTTGAAGCTGTTGTAATTGCTATCAATAATGAAGAGGAGTTGTTGTGATTACCATCAATAACGAACGGAGTTGTTGTGATTTCTATCGGTAACGAAGGGGAGTTGTTGTGATCTCTATCAGTAATGAAGGGATTTGTTATGTTCTCTATCAATAACGAAGGGGGGGTTTTGTGATTACTATCACTAACGAAAGGTGTTGTTGTGATTACTATCAATAACGAAGGGGAGTTTTTGTGACTACTATCAATAACGAGGGGAGTTGTTATGATCTCTATCAATAACGAAGGGAAGTTGTTGTGATCTCTATCAATAGCGAAGGGGAGTTGTTGTGATTACTACCAATAACGAAGGGGAAGTGTTGTAATCTATCTATAACGAAGGTGACTTGTTGTGATAATTATCAGTTAAGAAGCTGAATCTGTTACGATTGATATCAATAATAAAGAGGGAATCACTGTGATTATTATCAATAACGAATGAGGAGTTATGGTGGCTACTATCAGTGATGGCAAGGGAACTGTGATTGCTGTCCATAAGGAAGTGAGAGCTTTGATTACTATCAATGGTGATGGGGAGTTCTTGTGATTATTATAAAAAGGAAGGGGGAGTTGTTGTAATTATTATCAACAAGAAGGAAGAGCTGTTGTGATCGCTATCAATAAGAAGGGAGAGTTGTTGTAATAACTAAAAATAAAGAAGGATGAGGTAATGTGATTACTATCAATAGCGAATGGAGAGTTGTTGTGTTAACTATCAATAAAAAAGAGGAAGCTAGAGGGGGGAGCTGTTGTGATTGCTATCAATAACGAAGGGAGTTTTGGTGATTACTGACAATAAAGAAAGGGAATCATTTTGATTAGTATCAATAAAAAGGGGGTGTTGTTGTGATTACTATCAATAATTAAGAGGGAGATGTGATTACTGCCAATAAAGAAGGGGAGTTGTTGTCATTACTATTAATAAAGAAGGAGGAATTGTTGTGATTACTATTAATAAGAAGGGAGATTTGTTATGATTGCTGTCAATAAAGAAGGATGAGGTGATGTGATTATCAATTGCGAAAGGAGAGTTGTGCTAACTATCAATATAGGAGAGGGAGTCAGTGTGATTATTATGAATACAGAGAGGGAAGCGGATGTGCTTACTATCAATAACAAATTAGAGTGGTGTCATTACTAACAGTAAAGAAGCGGGATTTGTTGTGATTGCTATCAGCAATAAAGAGAGAATTGTTATGATTATTATAAATAAAGAAGAGGAGTTATTGTGATTATATCAGCAATAATGAGGGGGTTGTTGTGATTTCTGCCAATAAAGAAGCGTGAGTTGTTGTGATTATTATCAGTAGCGAATGAGAGTAATTGTGATTACGATCAATAAAGACGCAAGAGTTGTTGTGATTACTATTAATAAAGGCAAGAGTTGTTGTGATTACTACCAATAAATAATCGGAAGATGTGATTATTGTCCATAAGAAGAGGGAGTTGTTTGGGATCATTTTCAATTAAGAATCGGAAGCTGCTGTAATTACAATTAACAAAATATGTTTCCTTGCAAAAGACAAAAGAAGAGGCAATGGAATGGCAAATAGAATTCCTGCATAGACTTCTAATGATTCAATATGTGTATGCATGATCAGGATCGTCTCCGAATATGAGAGGGAGGATGCTAAAGTGCAATCGGGATAAATAACCATGGCTAGACGGACATTTTTAAAATATCAAACAGGTTTGACTTCCACGGTGTGATGTATCCAGTTCTGTTTTATTCTCTGACACTTTATCGGGATTTTCTGACCTTGGCATCCTTCCCAGGAGTTCTGTATAAACCACAGCAAATCTTTGTTTTTGTTTTCTCGTCAAACTTTTCAACCAGGAAACCTCAATTTTAAGAGGCTTAAGAGCTTTCACTTCAAGACTATGCAACTAATTTATTCCAATTGCTATTGGAAATGAACACTTCAAGTCTATGCAACTAATTTATTCAAATTGCTATTGGAACTGACCACTTAATGTTCATGCAAATAATTTATTCCAATTGATATTGGAATTACGCAAAATGATTTATTTAATTGCTGCTGGAACTGAACATAACGTGCACTTTTATAATAGTTTCTGCAGGGCACAATTTCTTGCAAAATATTAAAATGATACTTCTCTAGTCGCGAGGATAAACGTACATAATTAACGCCATTTTATAATCCATTCACAATGACCTTCCTGTTTTTTTTTAAATGTTATAAAATCGGTCTGCGAATTCAAATGTTGCTTGGAGGAACATATTGTGGACTCTCTCTCTCTCTCTCTCTCTCTCTCTCTCTCTCTCTCTCTCTCTCTCTCCTGATGATGATTTAAATGTTTGACAGATCGACTTTTCAGCTTCATATTTGCAAAGTATTTTATGTTGAATTAGGTATCACCCATTGTTTTACACTGTACACATGAGCTACAGTTTAAATAATACACTGTTGTGGATGTAAACAAAGAGCAGCTTGAAATTTATTTTATCTATGATTGTCTTCTCAAAGTAGTACCAGTGCATACGTTAAATTATTTTCCTTCGAATCATACAAGCGACCAAAGAAATTCGAAAGTGCCTAACCCTTCTGATTTATGGAGATCGTAAAGAAAAAAGAATGGTTCCATTTTTTTCTTTTGAACTCGTCTGTTTTGTGACAATATTTGTAGCGTAATAAATAAAATTAAGAAATATCTGTGTTCATTATGTAAAAGACAATCATCACGTGTCCTTGTTTTGTGATTCATCATTTAGGAATAGGAATCTCTCTGTAAACAAACATTCTCTTTACATCAAGAAGCTTTTTGTCCATAAGAAGAATCAATCTTTGTTGTCGAATTTCAGTAAAAAAAAGAATGCACCGTATTCTGAATTGGGAACAATGAAGAAGAGCAGACGAAGAAGAGCAGAATACTCGCACCAAAGATAACTGTAGATACCAAAACTGATGAATCGCCAAAGTCAGTCATTTGAATAAGCTATCATACCGTTTGTATTACTTTTTGTATATAGGAACTGGCTCTCGTGAGTAACAAGAATCCCAGGACGGGACCGACGCTCTACTGTCCGAAAAGAATATAAAGACATTCAACATAAAAATTTTCGTCTTTTTGGCTGCTGATTGGTGATATTTCTTGTGTTATAACGTTTACAAACTAACCACTTTGGCCTTGTTGGATGTCATATCTACATCATTCTCATTTAGGACCAACTACACATAATAAAAAGTCTTTCAATGAAATCCCAAAGTTCGCATGACCTTCCGTTAAGGAAGGTTTGCACTAACAAGATTTTCAAACTGGCTTTAGTGGTTGCCACATTGGATGTCAGATCCCTACCATTTTTATTAGGATCAACGAAACATATTAAGAAGTGTTTCAGTGTAAACCCAAGGTTCATATCACTTTCCATTAAGGGGGCGAATACATAACACAATTTAATAGCTGCAGTATTGGATGTACGATCTGCACCATAGTCAATTAGGATCCACATCATAAGAAGTCTTTCAGCAAACTCCCAATGCTGATATAACCATCAATTCAAGTTAAGCAATGTGTTCAAGATGGCTGCAGAGGCATACGTACTGGACATCACACCGGCACCATTTATATTTTGAGATCAACCAGGCAACATATAAAATCTTTCAGTGACCCCTCCCCCATGTTGATATGACCATCTATTCATGAGAAGTAGCGATAACAAGATTTTTATACCGACACTATGGTGGCCATGTTGGATGTCCAAGTGGAATCTTTTTCATCGAGGACCAGTTACACATAATAAGAAGTCGTCTGGTCAAAACCCCATAATGATATGGAGGAATAGCAATCACAATACTTTCAGTAATTCATGCCGTGACGGATATATTGGGCATCAGATCGGCACAGGTTTCATTAAGGGTCCACTAGACATTATAAGAAGTCTTGTAGTAAACAAAACCTTGGGGTGAATCTGTCTATAAAGTTTTAAAGCAATCTTACAAAATGTTTAGGAGTTGTGGCGATAACTTGTATTGACGGTCGGACGGACAAACAACGGGCCATCCCATAAGCTCAGCAGAGCTAAAAATTAACCAAGTAAGAACTCCACGAGGAGATGAGACAGATTTACCCCACAGTAATGTTAACGTCGACACTGTCAGTAGTAGTACGAAAGAAACCGACACTGTAAAAATAATAAAGAGTTAAAAGGTACCCTATAAACTCCTTTGACGATGCTCATTACGACTGAGAACTTCTTGCATCTCTATCGCAACATTATCGGGAGCAGTACATTTTGATATAAAGAGTGGCGAGGTATGCCCATCGTCATCTATCCGGCCCTTAGGTGGCACTCCGTTAAGAAGCTTGAACCAGAACCACCTGTCTTCCACATGAAAACTGATGTATGTCTTGAGATAATGTTTGACCTCTTCATCCACTGTAACAAGGTCAACTTCTTCCAGCACGATGACTATCAGGTAGTTGGTCTTCTCTCGTACAGACTTCCCACAAGCCGTTATGAAGGTGAAGAGTGACCACTCGTCTTTAATGTGAGACCCTGACAGGACGAAAACAGTAGTGAATGACACATCTATCGCTTTCAGAATATTCTTCTCTTTTGAAGCATCGGGAACAAAGTCCTGGTCAGGGAGGCACAGACTATATCCAATCTTCTCCAGGTCTAGGGCCAGTTCACTAGTAACGAATTCTTGATCTTCACCTGAGTACGAAACGAAAGCGTGAATCCTTTTGGCATCTACCTCCTCTTTGTGTATGGAGAATTCTCTCTATGTTAGACTCCTGGTATTGGGTTTTTCTTTATTGTCTATGATCATCCTTTATCGGCATTGAATACAGAATTTTCTCCACAAACAACTTGTGCTTGGAGTCAATATATCTTCCTCTTTGTATAAACCTCAAGAGAGCTTCGTCTTTTATTTGTTTTGCTGTTACACCGTGGCTGATAATAATGCCGTTGTCTTAGTAATGTCATACTCTGTATGCATAAATGTTCTTCCCTAGCATTCGTCAGATCTACAAGTCTGAGATTGCCTGCTTTTTTGTCAATATCTATATCCGAGCTGCTTGCCGACTCAACGACCGTCTCGGCGAGTCTATGGTAGTCTGTACTGTCCAAAAGATCTCCAAAGGTCCTAAATGATATCAAGGTTGAGTGTAGGTCAATGTGGAACAAGCTTCTACTCCAAAATATAGACTGTGGTATGGACAACAGAGAGTTATTGTTTAGATGAACAGATTTCAGAGCAATGGAATCAACTGGGAAATTCTCTGTTTTTATCACCAAAATATTGTTGAACTCCAGATATAATAACTCCAGTTTTCTAAGCCTAGTAAATAAACCTCTTGAAGCAATGAAATAGAATTGTTTGCTACGTTCAGATACACAAGCGATTGTAAATCGTCAAAACTTCCAGTGCCCAGTTTTTGAATTTTATTCCTTTGTAGTTGAAGATACCTAAGTATAAAAAGACCATAAAATATGCCCATTGGGATACGCTCCAGCTCATTTTGTGAAAGGTCTAAATGCTGCAGTCCAATTAAATTACGAAATGTTTGTACTCCAACATGAACCAAGCGGTTGATTTTGATAGTTAGCATGTGCAGATATTCATGAAAGGAAAAATTACTCAGATCTGATATCTGGTTACAGTCGAGATTGAAATACCGTCTGAATATATTCGCTGGAATATCAAGACCAAATGCCTCACTGTAATGGTTTTGAAAATATCTGGTTCAAGACAGATTGCTTGGAAGGTTATGTTCTTCTTTTCTCCACGGAAAGTAAGGAGGAACAATGAAGTTGCTGTGCGGGATTTCTGGAGCCTGCAGATTTATAAGTCGCTTCTGAAGAAAACTTGGTAGTTCATTCCATGACTTGTTCGAGAAAGATACTTCTGCAAATTCAGTAAATATGTCGGTGCAAGAGAATATTTTCGTAAGGTTCTCAGGAGGATTTTGAAGATTGTTGTATGTTAGAGCAGCCATTTTGCGTAGTTCCCGACATTCAGTTGAGCTATCATTACAAGGTTCAGAAAATTGATTATTATTTAATTCTCCGACACGCACATCCATCGTCCCGGAAAATTTGTTCTATTTTCTCGTAACGAAAGTTGCATGTTACGATTTGTAGTTGTCCTATTACATTACTGTGTTTAGGTTGATCAAAAGGTGTAAGATGTACAAGAATTGTGTGCCAACATATCAACACGAAAATAGCGATTATTGGATCCTCGGTAAAGCTGAAGCGTTTTACAATATCAGTTGTGTTAATGTAGCATCCAGTGATGTTAGTTGTCTCGATAGTTACCATTCGTGCAAGAGTTACAAGTGGCTTTCCTTGGATATCTGTACTGATTTACGACTTTGATGTCATACACTCCTGTGCTGGACACAATGATGCCAACGTTAATGTGATGCTCGCGATAGTAAGAATGGCAAATGTGACAATTGCCTCCATGACATGAAGATGAACGTAGAGTAATAAATTTTGCATTCGGTTTAACGTAGGTAGACCAAGACGAATATCTCAGACTTTAATTAAAAAAAGCAGTAATTTTCGTATCTAATTACTCACTGTCTTAAAACATTCAGTAAACTCACATGGTCGTATCACCGCACTTTATTTTTGTTCATCACCACATACCAAAACTTTGATTTCATTATGTAATCACATTACTTCAAGAATATTTCTGTCCCATATTTGCGAAACAAAGTAAAATTTCGTACAGGTTTCAAAAATTGCATAATGTAGCTCATCTGATATCTAAAAATGTATGTCCGGATTTCGCACGTGTTCGTGACTGTTCATGAACGCTTTTTCTTGCATATTTATTAATTTACCTAGTGCCCTTACTTTTGTATGTCTCTGTTTTGTGAAAAATAGGTCTTTATTTCTCAATATTAAATAAGCCACAAAATTCTGTTCCAATTAATTCGAAAAATATTCACCCGGCTGTCCACATTTTAGGCATATGTGAATATTAGCTTCTCTGTTTAAACACTTATAAACAACCTTCAAACGCCTGTCATTGCACTTTTGAACACAGTCAGCATTTCAAAAACATTAAATCGACTCTCATCTTGTCTTGATTTTGTATGTTTGCTTATTTCCCTGAACACTGACTTTACGTTAAGGAAACAGACAATCGTCGTTTGTCATAAACATGGGGTCGAAAAAAATCATCACTCCACATAAAGGATCATCCGTCGTGAGTCATACGAAAGATCTCGTGTTGTTTCTGAAAAAGGGAGAACGAAACACCTATTTTTCTTTTACATTTTTTTCTCTCTCCAATGCATCAATATTGAAGGCTTAAAAACACTTACAATCTGACAAATTGTTTATAGCCAGCGGAAGGGCAGTTTTGAACAGTCACTGGGTAATAAACTGGGTAATAAAGAACATAAAAATGGTGAAAACGAAACTTATATAAATTTAAAGTACCATATTACCGTAAAGTCTGCGCATCCAAATGTAACCACTTTAGACGCATATGTGCTGGTGCTTCCTGTACAGTACTGACAAAAAAATTAGATAAAACGTACACGAAAAGATCTGCATGAATTAGAACAAAAGTGTATAATGGAAACATGTCCATTAAAACTGAAATATAAAAATAAGACTCCTTCATGTAGTAATTAAACCACTATCGCATAAACAAAATACTCAGACTTGGGACGTTTACGGACAATGGGAATTAACATAGGGAATACAGGACCGGCACTGTGGGGACAATGGGAATTTAACATAGGTTAGGCTTGTATAGGGACAAGGGAAATTGAATGGATTGGGTCTATATAAGGACAAGGGAAAGTTTAACGTAGGTTGGGTCTGTATACGAACAGGGGAAAATGAATGGATCGGGTCTGTACAGGGACAAGGGGAATGGAACATAGGGATGTACAGTGACAGTGGATTGGGACTGTCTAGCAACAATGGGAATTTAACATGGAGAATAGTGGAACGGCGCTTTGGGGTCAATGGGACTTTAATATGGAATATTGGGCCCGTATAGGGGCAAAAAATACTGGGTTTGTATAGGGACAATAGGAATGATGACGTCACGGTACTGGACATTGGCAACAATGTCCGCCAGGCGTTATATAAAGTTATATATCCCGCCCCGCCAAGCGTTATAGCTTTTCACGGCGA
This sequence comes from Megalonaias nervosa, assembly GCA_016617855.1. Taxonomy (NCBI): domain Eukaryota; kingdom Metazoa; phylum Mollusca; class Bivalvia; order Unionida; family Unionidae; genus Megalonaias; species Megalonaias nervosa. The sequence goes on from JAECUM010049336.1 coordinate 25,612, forward strand.
TTCACGGACAATGGGAATTACCATTACAAACCACTCTGGGACGATTCACGGACAAGTTTTATACCGACAAAATATTGGGCCTGTATAGCGATAAAAAATATTGGGTCTGTATAGGGACAGTAGGAATGGAACAGGTAATGTGACGTCACGGTACTGGACATTGACAACAATGTTGCAAGGGGCTGACCTCAATCGGGCAAAACAGTGACAGAGGAAAAATAATCTATAATGCCTGGCAGGGCGGTGCATATAACATTATAGTAATATAATCACCTGTCAAACAATCCATAGTGATGAGAGTGATAATCTAAAATAAATTTGTATACAAAACAACATACTCTTGCTAACAAAATCCACGTTATTTGCTATCAATACATTGTGGAGAAGGAAATTTTTTATCTTCAAAACACATGATTACCTACATTCACCTCAGCAAAAGAGTTAGTGGTTATAATCACACTACTCCACATTAACACAAAACAAACACATTGAGCAGGGACAAGGATTTTAAGGGAAAAAGAAATACACAAACATATACAAACGTACGCGCGCACACAAACAAAATACACACAAACAAACACAATACACACACATACAAACGAACGCGTGCATACAAAAACACATACACACACTTTTTTGTTAAGGGGTAAGCTTTTTCTTAAGTTAAGAAAACAAACACACTTACACACACATACAAACACACATACAAACGTACGGGAATGCACACAAACACATACAAAAACACACACACAAACACACACATACACACGCATACAAACTTGTTTGTTAAGAGATAAGTTTTTTTGTTAAGTGAAGAAAACAAAAACACATGCATACACAGAAACACACACACAGAAAGGTACGCGAACGCACACAAAAACATACAAACACACACATACAACAACAGACAAACACTTTTTTTGTTAAGGAATAAGTCTGTTGCTAAGGGAAGAAAACAAACACACATACACACATACACACACATACAAACACTTTTTTGCTAAGGGATAAGTTCTTTGATAAGGAAAGAAGACAAACACACATACACACATACACACACATACAAACACTTTTTTGCTAAGGGATAAGTTCTTTGATAAGGAAAGAAGACAAACACACATACACAAACACACACACATACATACAAACACACAATATCTTACAAAGCCAGAGAAACGAAGTGTTTATAGGCATATTTCTATTTTCTTAACTAACAAACACAAAGACAGACAAATAGTTTAGCAATTTGACTAGTATCTCTTTTCTAGATTGTTGTGGATAGCCCTGAAAAGGGCTGTTTTGTTAAAGTGATTATGATAATCTTTTTATCGTCTACGATTGTCCGCCGGTCTGGCTGAAGGCTTTACCACAGGATAGGGTCTGCTTCTTCGGAAGGAGAAGAACTTTTCGTGTCCACACTGCAGTCCACAAAACCTCTGTCTGGCTCCTGCTGTTGTTGCCACTGTTGCTGTTTCTAAAGTCTGTACTTCTCTGTTCATTCTTCTTGCTCCTTCTTAATTTCGTCTTTAAACACCTCTTCTATCAGGTCTTGGGCCACTTTCAACATCCTGACATTCTCTATCTTTTAGGTTTGGGTATCAAGCTTTGCCTGACATGATGTAAATTTACGTGGGCTTTGTTCAGCTTTGCTAGTCTTGAACACATCTTCATAGGTGGACGAGTCAATAATTGATGATCAGACTGGAGACCGCCTCGCTTTATTGGTCACAAGCGCGAACGCGATAGAAAACATCCCTACGATTTTCTGGGAGTAGGAACGCTATATAGTTCATCTCAATGGTGAGGGATAGAGAGAAGTCAAAGAGCATGCATAAAAATTTTTGAAAACAAACCACAACACTTTTTCCAAAACATAACATTTTTATTCAAACAACCAACAACTAACAATAAAGCAATTCATATAATATCAAACACCGTTTTTGATTCAAACAACCAACAACTAACATTAAAACAATTCATTTAATATCAAAGAACACATTTTTTACAAGGTCGACAAAGTATGGTGGTGATGACCTATTCATCAGGGTCTTTCAGTGTCGGTCGAGCTGTTTCGTCTAAAGCTTTCTGGGGAAAGAGTTGAAGTCGTTGCAACACTTGACCGTACCGTTACGATTTTTCCGTTTCTGACAAATTGCTGAGATCCATAAACGATTGCAATTCGTGTTGTAACTGGCAAACTGGCAGAGACTCTAAAATTTCCAATATGCAATATGAGGAGTGGCTTCTGCATAGTTAAGCCGAATTTCTTCAGAAGGTTCCTGATGACTGTTTAGTACAAATTTGGCATGAGCCCATGCTCAGTTCTGTCATCGCAATATAATTGGAACATTTGTGGTTGATATTGTACGGTTGGCCATAAGATCAGTTTTAGGTTGGCCTGGCAACATTCCAGGAGATAAAGTATTTTTACGTGTGGGATATCACTGACATTGTGAGAATTATTTCAACAACCCATGTTAATATATCTTATGTCTCCACCAGTGGTAGTTATGAAAGCATTTCTGAAACGACAGGCCTAGTTCTTCAGGGTTACATTCTGTTTGGGTTTTCAACAACCGTGGAACCAGGTGATTTGATATCGATTACACCCGCAGCACCCGTCTATCTTCCATGCCATAATAATCGGTTGACACATATTCGTTTTTCCCATGTAGATCATGACGGTCATGTTGTTGATCTGCGCAGTAAAATATTAACAATAAAACTGTACAATAGAGATTCATCTGACATTTACTAATAATAACAACGACAGTGGTTCGTGGACCTGTGAAGCCCGTATTCGTAGTTAATTCGAGATACCCTGTGCACGTGACACATTACGGAACTGGGCTTGGTGATGTTCGTTGATTGGTACGTCGCTATCAACAGAATGAATGCCGCCTGCAGTTAGTAAGATAATTAAGGAGGCCGCTCAGCAACAATAGTCAGAGTCAGCGATTGCAAATCTGGCAATGGGAGTGGATTTGGACAGTAAGTTGTATTAAAGAAAATCAATAATGTATATGTGGAAACTAGAAGTTTTGCCATCGCTCAGTTTTAAAGATGCATCTGATTCAGCATTTGATATGGCACCGCCTGTGTTAGTGGATCGAAGTAAGAGATATTTTCAGCATTATCATATCCGGACAGGGACCTCAATCAATTAAAAATAGAATCGCAGTACAAGACATCTAGATTTTTCTTTCCATGAGAGGCATTTTTGGAAGTTGAGCGAAAACTTGTACAGGCCGATGATTCTGATTACCCCACCAATGCGTAAGTGTGATTTGTCCACAAAGGTATTATGACGTTGTTCAACAGTGTTCGTTATTCCATCGATGGAAAGGAAATCGATTCAATTTTGGACAACGTTGACGTGGCCACAACAATTATAGCGATGATTACACGAGAACAGCTGGCCCAATGATGATGTTTGTCAAAGATGTAACTAACAATGCAGATCATAGATCATTTAAATTTCAGCAAATTGTGCAGGATTCTTTTGTGGACCCACAGTCTGTTGGTATGGATCCCAGATCTGGTGCAGCCGCCCCTTGGTGAGTGGTTCCAACCCAAACTTCAACAATGGATTTGCACAACGTTGATCACAAGTTATTGGTGATTCACTGAGTTTTTCGTGCGCATTTCCCCTCAGTCACATCTTTGGATTTTGCAGAGATGTTCCCAAGGTTATTTTTGGAGCTAAACACACGGAAACGTTGTTTCGTACGAACAACTCCAACAATGCAATTTGTCGTATAGGAGGTGCTGATGGTAAAGTTGTATTAGAAACGTTACCATGTGGATGAATGTGTTATCCCCTTCACCTTATACAGAATCACATTTGTTATCGTTTGAGCAGTAGGGAACTACTTCAACGCTGTCGTTTATCGCACATATCAAAGACGCACACCCAAAAACTGGTATTGAGTGGATATTTTCTTGGCAAATACGTACCCAGCATGGCCTTACTGCACCAAAACATGTGTTTACTGCATTTATTCGAGATAAATAGTCAAACCCAAAATAAAATGGTATTTTTGATACCTTAGGAGTGACTGAAGTGACTGAAGGTTCGTTGCGATTAAACGGTCATTAGGAATCTTCTCAAGAAATTCGACTCAACTATGCAGAAGTCACTCCTCGTATTGCATGTGCATATCACAATCTGTTGTCGTACATGGTCCGATATAAACAAGATCGACACAGGTCTGCAGACTTCTCAACAACACTTTCGCACATTGTACACCGTTTATTACTTATTACATAGTCATACTTTCCATGTTAAACATCCAGAGTATCCCGTGTAGGTCAATTGCACCCACCATTTTCGGCCAATGCACAATGCACCGCGATATTGGTTAGTTGGCATTGCATACTAAGGGGGGCAACTCATAAAGTCCAATAGATGTCCCTAGGACAAAGCACCAATCTATCCTATCGATCCGCCAAGGTGTAGGTAGAATAATCATATCGGAACCTTGGCCTGCGAAGATGGGTTTACCCAATCGCAAATCACTCAACTTAATACTCCCGAACGCAAAATCATCAATAACATTAAATTTATCCAAGTCAGAGGTGACACAAATGCAGAACACCGGTGTAATATTTCCATTCCTTTCAACCACGCCTGCATTGTTGGCAGCAGCGGCTCAAACGGTTGAAAAAGCTGCTGCGTTAGGGGCTGTCGCAACTGCAACCAGTATGGCACTAAAAAGGCGTTCGGTGGCCGTATAAAAAAGTAAAAGGCCTTCGATTATCAAGGACGAGTCGTAGAATACCCTCAGGCAGAGATCTTTGATTATCCGGCCGCAGACGATCACTCCTGTGACCCATCCATGGATTTATTCGCGATGGTAAAATCAATAAAATATCTCCATGGTGTTTTCATGCGTAATGAGCTTGCATTGATGGTGCCAGGCACACGTAAAATCGGCATCGTCAAAGTGGATCCATCAACAGGACCTGGCACTCACTGGACCGCGTACGTAGTAACACATAGTTTGTATTTTGACTCGTATGGGCTTGCACCGCCAGTTAAGGCTGTTAATTATTTATCCAGAACTGATTTGACACCGAATCGAATTTGTCTGAGTTTTCTGGTCGTGTTGATGTTGATGTCGAGCAAGGTAAGCTTGTGATTTTTGAAGACCACACTGGTAAACTTAGAACTTCTAATGTGAACATTCAGATAATATTGTCAAGCTGAAAGGCGATGTTGCAAAACACCAGGCTGAGGTAAATGAAAACGGTAGAATCAGAAACAGCGGCGTGCCGGTTGCGTCTATCAAAGACTATGCTGTTACTAGTAATGATGGAATAAAACAATACGTGCATCAGCAGATCTCTAAAGCACCGGCACCACCACGTGTAGTAACGTCATGGAGCGAAATTCAGGAATATTAGTGAAAGAAGGAATGGAGCACACTATCCCCCATACTTTAGGAAGTGGCCGACTTATTTTCTATTCTATTAACAATGGTTTTGATATACCTAAATGTCACATCTTAAAAGTGCTTGTTTACCATAAGTGGAAATAAATATACGCGGGGTAAAATAGAAATGTTGATAAAAAATAAGAAGAGCTTGAATTTTATTTCACACAGGTAATGTTATACGCTTTCAATCTAGACAGTAAGTCTATGAATCTTTTCAGTCGCATTTCAGCATCATTTGTAGGCAGATAAGAAATTCAGTTCCAAGGATTACACGTTTATCCTGACCGGTACTTTACCGTTTTTGGCGTTTGTGTTTAAAATTAGATTTTATCATTATTATATAAGTAATGGTATATGACCGCGATGATGAGGTTGCAGAATTTACCGACGGGGTGTTTGTTCAGGTAGCAGTGGATGTTAACATCGATAATAATGTGTTCCACTTGTTCATGAATATCTGCGTCAAAACGGCGTTACGAGACCCTCGTGCACAGTGAAATATAACATTGTTAATGGTTAAAGAGAAATTGATAGCTGGAACCACCCTGATATATCACTACCAACTCGAGGTCAGCCTAGAATAATCGCACGTGCAGGCAAAAAAGCTGAAGCGTTGACTGCATCACCAGATGCAAAGCCTCACCGGGATTGTTTCTACCATCTTGAAGTGGTATGCATCGATCGTTAGATGAAAAAGATTAAAGCGTAATCAATGTGTTTTTAAAGGATCGTAATGCCAGAAAACCAGAAAGCAAAATCGCCGGAGATTAAAGTATTCCAGAAGCAGAGGTTTAATTTTTTAACCGTATGATAATTGTACCAGTAAACATAAATAATTGGATAGAAGTGTGTGCGTATTGCGCCTGCGCGTGATAATGAGACCGGACAGGGCCTACCTGTTGTGCAATTAAAATACGCGATTGTATTATTAATAGAAGAACCATGACGAACTCTCAGTCTTACCGAGGTGGAAAAAAACAATCGAAGTGGAACGAGGGCTGCGACCTGAATGTACCAAAAGAACGGCGGTGATCATAAAATACAAACGCGCGTGTTTGGTCGTAGATGCTATTTGCAGGCTTGATGCGGCAACGCCTGTTAGTCTTGGTGTAACTGGAATCACGACCACAGCAAACATCATAGGTGCACTAATAGGTATTAATGTCGCAGCTATATCAATAGTAACCGGTGTCAATGGTGGTGCCGGCAAATTAATTTCGATGCGACTTGTAAGCACCTGCAGAGAGCAGTTTCAATACGCTCAGTAAGTTGTATTCGGTGACAATAAATGATACAATAAATCAGTGCGGCAGAGTTTGAGATTGTGCTGGCAGAAATGGAAAATCACAAACAGTTACGAGAACAAATAAGAAACAGAGTGGATTCACAAAAGGTAAAAGCCAAATTTAAAATAAAAAAAATGTCTTCACGCAGGCAACTGGTTGATCGATAGAAACAACCGCTGTGATTGTGTGTTACCTGGGTAGTATCGATCGGTACCAAATCCATAAGTAGTATCAAAGACTGGGGTTATGTCCTTTTTTGGAAACCCTTTGGGGTACATCCATACGTCCGAGACTCTACCCCCATGACTTGCTCACGTGTGTGGACAAAACTGAAAGTGATAAAGATGCAACGGTCACTTATAGGCAAAATAAGTTTGGGGGGGGGTAGAGACGAGGACGGGTGAAGGGCCACAAATGGGACAAAAGGGCAAAAGCCCTACTTCTATACTACTAATGCTATAGTATGTCAGTAATTAATTGCTTGCGCCGTCTACAAATTTGACATAAACATTAATATATATATATATATATATATATATATATATATATATATATATATATATATATATATATATATATATATATATATATATATATATATATATATATATATATATATATATATATAACATATTTGTGTGTGTGTGTGTTCTTTTCTTGCTTTTATATAATTTCATATAAATAATACATTTGTTGAGAATGCATTACCCTTACCCCATCAGTTTAACAACAGCAGATTCTGTAAACATACTTTGCATTCACGGGCGTATGTTTACCATTTGATCATGTATGACTCATGAGGAAATTTGACAATGTGCTTTTAATTCAGACGGTTTAAGTGATGCCCAATGTCAGAATTATAATAAACATTAAATTAAACTGTGCTTACTGTTATGGATCACTGCTGTCTCACGTCTGTCTGTGGGGGTTCGAGTTTCGGCTTTGCCAATGTGGGTACGTGAGAAAGCTTGCCAGTAGCTTTCCATAGGTCGGTGGTTATTTCCCGCGCATTGCCGGGTTCATTCTCTAGCAGTATATTGGCCGCCATGTATAGCCTATCGTATGCAGAAAAAAGGCGTTAAACCCAACGTCTACATTAGACTGTTGTGAAGGTCAAGTACATTTGTCATGTACTGTCATGTAGTGACTTGTCTTTCAAAAGATAGACTGGTGTGGTAAATGGAAGTATTAATCGAAGTTATAACAATAATTTTTTTCCATAAATGTGTCGAGTCCTGCAGTACATCAATTACAGTACAGAGTATGTATGTAAATATATATATATATATATATATATATATA
>JAECUM010049340.1:0-29732 GCA_016617855.1 Megalonaias nervosa
AGAGAGAGAGAGAGAGAGAGAGAGAGAGAGAGAGAGAGAGAGAGAGAGAGAGAAGTTGTATTACAATAAATATTAAGGTAGCAAATCAATCGTCGTGCTTATTGTAGTGTCAGTTACGTAGGAATGAACAGACGGACCCATAAGAAACGTCTTATCCTTGCTAGGTTATATATAAGACGCTCAGCGATAAAATGTATTACATTTTCAACTCAGTTTACACACACACACACACACACACACACACACACACACACACACACGATTGCTTGAGGAAATTAAGTTGATAAACATCATAGTTCAAGAACTACACTGGTGTCTTGGTTTGTCCAGAAAACATTGGTTTATATATCAGGCGCACCGTAATATATTAGTGTGCCATTAATAGTTCGTCGTATTGGGTATTTGAAGAAACCTAACATTGAGGAATCTCTGGTTTGATAAGGGAGAGTAATCCGAAGTCATACTGAATTAGGAAAGAATGAAAAGTGTAAAAGAATCAATCCTGATGGTATCTCATTTATATCATTGTGATTTCGTACACTGTAATTATTATTTTAATTATTAATTGCTGGTTGTAGGCCATGTAGATAATAGGTTTTAAGCTATTTTTAATCTTGTACAATAAACCGAGTTTTTGGACCCTCCTTCGAAGTTCCAGACTCTATCAAATGTCAATTACATTCTTAACCACATAATTTAAAATTTCTTCAGACATATCAGGAGAGGTCAACACTTTGGTATTCGCAATTTTGTATCTGTTTAAAGTGACATTAAAAAGACGCTAATGTTTTCATCCTTGTATCTAGCTCCAATTCGTCCACTTGGTTTTCTAGCTAACTGATTTTTCCCTTTAAATCTGCGTTTTCCTTTATAAGACGCCAGATTTCCTCTTTTTGTTGTAAGAATTTTGTTGACGGTGATTCCCAAAGACAGGTGATGGTATATTTTATTTTCTGTTGTACAACTTCGCTCAGCTCTTTGAATTTCACTTAGTTGTTTGACGCCGACACAGGTGATCGAAGGTGCTATAGTTTCCAAACATTTCTTGTCAGTGATAACTGAGCATATCATTTCGGTAAAGGTTTAGACCTTGTTTCCAGGGGACTGAATTTTGATTCCACAACGCGTAAATATCAAGAGGTGAAATTTCTGTGATGCATTGAGGGGACCACGTTTGGGTGGGAAAGGCATTCTGAATACCTGGGCTCTCTTTGTTTTACAAAATTACAATTTGTTCGCCGGAAATTCCTCCACAGAAAAAGGAATCCAATCGATTTGGATCACTTTGACTATTTCTACCATTGTATTGAGTGTAGGATTGATCGATAACGTATGATTTATAAATAAAGTTCCATCATTCGTAAGATCTTGTTCAATCATTATTTTGCAAATAGTATAAGTAATCAGAATGGCAGCAATCAACGTACATTCGAGGTATGATCCGTACGAGTAGTGCAATTATTACCTTTTTGCCACTTTTTGCTTTTTTATATACGTTACAGCCTCCATCCCATATGACTTGTGTTCATTTGGGAAAGCAGGCCACATGCTTTGTGTAACCCGAGGATTATTAATAATTAAAGAAAGTGAAGATTGTTTTACTCGACTTTTATTGTTTGCAAATCCTCTACGCGGTTCCTTATATGTGCTTAGAGTTGTTGGTGATTTTCCATTTCCCCCAAAACAATCTCGCACTCGGCCGCGCTAATGTTTTTATCCTTGATAACGATCGAATACATTTTACTAATAGCGTTGAGATTATTTTGCGCCACTGAAAGCAGTTCTGAATAAACATGTATTCATGACTGTAATCGTATCGAAATTAATTTGCCTGCACAACCAGAGAAACCAGCTACTATCGATATAGTACCGACAAAAATTCCGATTGGTGCACCTGTGATGGTTATTGTGGTTGCGAGTCCAGTCACATCTAGACCAACAGTTGTTGTCGTAGCAAGTCTTCAAACTGTATCTACAACCAAGCACGCACGTTTGTATTTCACGATCAAAACGTTTCCCTTTCTTGATTTCATCTCGCAGCTGTTGCTCCTCTTCGAGTATTTTTTCACGTCGGTAATACCAAGAGTAAATCATAGTTCTTCTATTATTAATACAATCGCGTAGCACAAATGCACGACTGGTAGATCTCATCTGGGCTCATCATGCACGTGTGCCAGACTCACACACACCTCTAGCCAATTACCCTTTTTCACTGATACAGCTGTCTGGTGATTATACGTTATGGGGGAATAGCGCACGTTTCCTTTAAAACACACCGACTGAGCCTGTACCTTTAGCATCAAACAATAGTCATTGCCAAATAATTGTTACCCGAACAAGTGCACTCTTTCTGAACAACAGCCGAGATTTTTTTGCCTCGGTTGAGTCAATGTTGGTGTAAATATTCGCTGGTGGACTTAACCGGGATGGATACAATGATGAATTCCACTTCTCTATTGTAGAAACAATCCCGGAGTGTTTTCGCACCTGGTGGTGCAGTCAACGCTTGATGATTCCAAGTTGACCTCGAGTTGGTTGTGGTACATCTTGGTGATTCCAATGGTAATTTCTACTGGGCCTTTAACTAGATTATATTTGAGTCTGGTAACACCGTTTTAAAGCAGATATTCATCGCCAAACGGAACAAAATCACTATCAATATTTACATCACTAGTCAACTGATCCAACACACCGTTAATAAATTCCGCAATATCATCACCTCGATCAGAATCCACAACGTATATAAAATAATAAATCTCATCTTAAGCACAAACACCAAGATGGTTAAGTACCCTTAAGGTCAAAAGTTGAATCTTTGAAACTGAATTTCATTTCGGGTAACCAACGATACTAATATTGTACATATGAAAGATATATAATAGTATCGTATTTAGTGCTACGTGTTACTGTTGCCTCGACACCATGGATATCATTTATAATTAATATCATGAAACCCTCCTGCGATGAATAAATGTGATCGAGTCTCGCGTGTCTTTAAGATATAAGGTTTAGGTAAGTTGAAGCCATCTCCTACAGAACCGAAAATAAGTCGGCCATTTACCATATCAATATTTTCCCCTTTCTTTCGCTAGTTAATAACCCTTTAAATACCCCATCTCCTGAAGATATTACGAGCGGTGGTGCTGGCACGTTAGAAATTTTCTCATGCACGTATTGTTTTGTTGTAGCTATAGTAAAATGAACTTTGATAAACGCAATCGACACTCCACTATCTCTGATTTCACCGTTTTCAGTGACCTCAGCCAGGTTCCACAGTTTTCAGTGACATCAGACAGGATCTTTGCGACATCGCCTTTTAACTTGACAATAATATCCTTAATGTCAACATTAGATGTTGTAAGTTTCCCAGTTTGATATTCAAATAGCACAACCTCACCAGATTAAATAACAACAACAATATGACTAGTAAACTAAGTCAATTCCGCTTTTGATGGCAAACCTACTCAATCTGCATCAACACCATGTAGTCGGTCAGAGTAACGCCCACAAATGTTAATAGACATTTGTATAATATTAAACGTACTTTAATGTAAAATCAATAAGTGCTTGCGGGGTTGTAATGTCGCAACTGCATGAAACGGTTCAGTAATAAGACGACCGCATATGGGACCAACCAACCGAGTTTTAACTACAATAGGTGAATAAAACAGCGGTTGTCTGGCAACCGTCCTTCGCTAAATAATGAACAACTGAAACTGGTGACGCAAATCCATCCTAGCCAAAATACAAACAATTTCGGAGTCACCACGTACACAACCCAATGAGTGCCAAGTACTGTTGTCAAATCTAGGTTGATAATAACGGTTTCACGTGTGCGTGGCAATATAGATGCAAGTTCATTACACTTAAAAGACACCACGAAAATATTAAAATATTAAATGTGATACAATGTACGAAAGTCTTGTTGGGAGGTCTGCAAACCCGTGTCAATTTTTAATGCAGGTCCATATACGACCACGGATTGTGATATGCACGTGCAAGATGAGGAGCAGTCTTCAGAAGGATTATGATGACCATTTAACTGCAAAATCACTACAGTCACTCCTAAGGTGTCAAATTTTACTCTACTGATTTCGATTAACATTTTTTTTTCTCGAAACGTCACCAACACATATTTTGGTGTATTGGGTACTTATTTTTCAATTAAATTGTCCCGCAGTACCGGTTGGTGGGTGTGCGAATGTGGTATGTGCGAGAAACGACAGTTTGGAAGTGGTTTCTGACTGCATAAATGAGAACAAATGTGATTATGTAGTCAATGATGCTGTTGTAGAGTTTAACGTAATTTTCAGCACAAGATAGGCTATACATGGCGGCCAGTATAAAGGGTGGAGGAAGAACCAGGAAAAAGCCCGGAAAGAACCACCGACCCACGAGAAGCTACTGACAAGTTTTCTCTTATACCCACATTGGCCGAAGCCGACACTCGAACCCACGCAGATAGAGGTGGGATGGCAATAATCCGTAACGGGTTGAGCACTTTAGACCACTCGGCCACTCGTGTAGTCAATGAAGGGGTGAGCACGGACCGGGCATCCACAAAAATCATGCTGACAACTCAACCTTACTAGCAGCACCTCCTGTACGACAAATTGCATTGTTGGCGTTGTTCTTACGAAGTAAGGTGACTGTGTGTTTAGTCCAAAAAATATACTTGCCAATATCTCTGCAAACTCAAATATGTGACTGAAGGAAATTGCACATTTGTCTTTTTCTTCAGGTGTGCAAAATTTAGGAACATGTTGTTCCATTACTTACTGTTTTATTTATTCTTCTTCTTCTTCTTCTTTCTGTGTGGATGCGTCTGTAAACAGTTGCTCTAACCACTTTGCTATATCTTTTTTCCATTTCTTCCTGATACTCAATCCACCGCTGTGTTTGTTCCGGTTGCTGTTCTTCCTGACCTTCCTTACTCCAAGCTTGACGTTCTTGACATTTTTTCACTTCATGTTAAAATTCCTTCCACTCTTCACCTGTTGCCATACAATTATTAAACCTCTCCTGATAACACGCCCTGACCAACTGTCAGCTGCTATACTTTTGGAATGAACCTTATAAGTTGACATTTCATAATTTTTCCAATCGGCGGGAAAATTAGCTACAAATGCTACAAGATCGTTTCCAATTTGGTGTCGGCCAAGCTCGTTAAATAGGAGCACGTGATCACTCTGACTTGCATTTGTATGGTGTCGTTGGCTCGGCCTCCTCTTCTTTGACCTCTGGACCTTCAGGGCGCACTGGTAGCTGTTCAATGGTCCTTGCAGTTGCTTGTGTTGCTTTTTTGACATCCTTGGCGTGCTTAGCTATTCTGAGAATTAGACCCGGTTCTTCTTCTGTTTCCTCAAGCGCTGAAACTTCTTCCACCGTTATTTGCGTTGTATGTTTAATATCCTCGGCACGTTCAGTAATTTCTTTTGTCGGGTTAATTTGCGGCGCAGAAATTTGCTTGAAGCACGTTTTGAGGTCTTCTCGTGCAGTTTGTCGCGACTGCAACATATCTTTGACACTTTTTCGACCTGCAATAACATTGCGAATGATGGCGACGCCTCTCATGCTCTTATATAACATCACTGACGGACATTTTATTTAATTGTTATTATTGTTTAATTATTGAGTTTGACGCGTTTGTGTCTAGACCCGAACGCTATTTACCCCGCGACTGCAAGTTCCTGTCAAATCAATGGTGAGAACATGTCACGATATTATCCCACGAATGATCGACGGCACACCAAGTCCATTGAATATTTGCAAGACCATGTGCGCCAATGCCACGAAATATCATCAACATGTTACAGTAGTCATGAATCACTTTAGGCACGTGCGCATCTCATTGAATCATATATATTACATCGGTGGTTTTGTGTCGACTTCGTGAAAATATGTTTGTGGGATTTAATTGGTGCTCAAGCATCACGTCGTCGTACACTGCAAGATTGTTTTCGTTTGCAGCTAAATTGTCAATGATAGGTGCTTCATCGATGGTGGAAAAGAAATAACGATGGCGCTGCCAATTTTGTCACTGACCGTTTATTGAAAAACTTTTAAAATATCATAACACGGCTGGTAATCACCCGATGGCGGAATTACAACCGATCCCACTTTAGCCATCGTAAAATATTATTCAACAACAGTTGAGAGTTTTCTGACACAAACAGTCTAATGATCGGTGCACAAATTGAGTTTGGAAATATATCAACTTGCTTGGATGGTTTAGGTGTTGCTTTTGCAGAGAAGTCAATGGCGGTAAAAGCTGAGTTTTTCACAGTATTTTTTTCTTTCTGAAAGCATCTGTGGATCTGTGGATTTCCTTTTTCGTGATATCATTGAATAATACAGTAGATAATGTGTAAGTAAATTTCCTAAGAGAGGATAAGGTTTGGCTCCGGGGAAACTAAAGAAGAGTGCTTTCCCCGTTTAAACAAGTAAAAGGGACTAGGTGGCTGTCTTGAGAGGAAAGACAGGCTATAGTGCTAGGACGCACGATTTGTGAGAAAAGAAAACAGAATTAAGGAAACAGCTCTCCCAGGAACAGACTGGATAGTCGGAAAGACGGAAGTCCGGAAAGAAAAGAAGAATTTGGAATATAAAGATCAGATGAAGAACAAGTATACACGTGGAGGTGGGGAGACGTGGGATACACGGCGTCAAGAGAGGAAGCGACGCTAGGTGAAGAAAATCAGGCGTGGACATTGCGCTCTTTTCACCACTCGTTACCATGATGAACGAATCCGTAATTGAACACTGCTATTAAATTCCATTAATGTAAATCTGTTGAATTGAAGTTGCCAGTTTTAGTTTATGTATTAATTAATTAAAATTTATCTTATTTTTCTTGTTTAAGGGGGCTCGTATTGTATTATTTCTTCTCAATAGTCTTGCTCAGTTCGCTGTTGACGTTCTATCCATCCACTCACACCGAGCAATAACGTCGAGGGAGGTCATCCTCTAGATAACGATCGCCAAATCTAATTAACCACCTCTCTTTCTAAGATGGGGACGTTACAAAGTGGTGGCTATCGTCCGGGATATTTTGAACAGTGTGAGTGACAGAGGCGGAGTAGATATCGAATATAAAGAATAATACCATAGCAGTGATAAATTTGTTTATGATTTAAGCAAGGAATTACGAGAGTGAATCGAGTCAATATCTATGCATTCTGTAGTTAGTGCATGCCATTGTTTGATTTTTTCTTTAATGTATGTTATGACATTTTAAAAAAATAAGATTCCGTACCTGAATTGCTTTGATAGTGTGGTCATCATCTGAACTCAGGTAATTCAGAAAGAAATATTGCCTTTAGTTACTCTTGCGAGAAGAGATAATTAAGGAAGTCCCGAGGGAGTAATTGCACATTGTTGGTGCGAGCAAACCTGAATTTAGGAGAGAAATTCAGAATTTTGTACTGCCAAACTCTGTTAGGTTGCTTTGGAGTGATTTAAGTAAGTCCATAGGGTTAAGACTTATTTGGAATAGAATACGGGTAAGTATTCTTAAGGAAACTGTTTCCTGTAAGGCAGTAAGAAGTTAGCAAGTTCAGCTAAGTAAATTGGTTGGTGATACAGTCGAGTAGACTAGAATGGCAACTGATAGGCAGTTAGTGAAAGAGTTTAAGTCTATTGGTGGAGACGAATTAGGTTATGAAGGGACCCAATTAGCGGAATTTGTAGAGTGGAGTCTCAAGGAATACAGAGAACAGCTGGCGGCAGAGAAAGAAGGAAAGAATCAGACAAGCCGAGGAAAAAGAAAGAATCAGACAAGCCGAGGAATAAGAAAGAGAGAGACAAGAACGGGAAAAAAAAAGAAATCGAGTTAGCCAGATTGCAAGCCGAAGAAAGAGCCAGGGAGAGACAACCTGCGTTAGCCATGGAGAGACTAAGGATCGAAGCGGAATCTAGGAGGGGCGAGGAACTGAATGAACATTCAGGACCCACAAGCAAAAGATTAGAGGAAACACGTATTGTCCAGAAAACAATGCCGATGTTTAATGACAAGGATGAAATCATCGATAACTTTTTAACTCAGTTTGAAAAGTTAGCTTTAATCCATCATATACCCAAAGACCAGTGGGCCATTAGTGTCTCTGCATTTTTGCAAGGAGCTGCCTAGGATGTTTACCATAATATGGCACCCACTGAAGTAGATGATTAAGACGCTCTCAAGAAAGCGCTGTTAAGGCATTACGAGTTGTGAGCTGAAAGTTTTCGCAAACTTTTCAGAGAGTCGTCTAAGCGAACAACGGAGACACACGCGCAATTTCATACTCGCGTACGCGTGCTTTTCGATAAATGGATTAAAATGACAGGCACCGCGCTCACTTATGAAGGCATACGGGAAGAAATCTTGAAGAAACATGTCCTCAGTATGTATCGGAAAGACCTGATCGTATTTTTAGCGGAGCGTGATTTCGCGACCTTAGAAGATATCAGTGTGATGGCTGAGCGATATGAGAGTGCACACCACACTCTCATCCAACCACCTGGAGTGGCAAGGATCGACCAGTGTCACTGATGTTAGAAGAGATAACGGTTTGACACCTCATAGGCGGAATGGTCAAAATGGTGGGAAGCTAGGGGCGGATAATCCCAGCCGTGATCAGTTCCGTGGCTCAGGAAAGTTCCAAGGGGTAGATAAGAGTACCCCTGGTATGAAAGCTGAAATTGTATGCTACGGCTGCAACAAACCTGATCATATTCTCAAAGACTGCAGGAAATATCGTCCGACGATATATGCAGTGACACCAGGCACTGGTAGAAAGTGTAAGCCAGTAGAATGGTCAAATACAGCAACAGCTACGGTAAATGGAGAGAAGGCTACCGTACTGTATGACACCGGCTGTAGTTATCCAGCCTTGGTGGATAGCAAATTTGTCAAATCTGTTGATTATACAGGTGAGAGTGTGGAAGTCCAATTTGCTAATAGGAGTAAAGATTCTCTCCCGGTTGTCTGCATCGACCTTGATTCGCCGTATGTGAAAGGACGAATTCAAGCAGCGTGCTTGTCAGGGTTGTCGCACGACGTAATTTTAGGATGTAGGTATGATGTGTTGCCACAGCCTAATCCTATTATGTGTACACCTGTACACGTGGGGTCTGTAGAGACGATGTCTATGAAGCGAAGCTCAGGGTCGAAGCCGCTGAACCATTCGACTTCGCTCATAGACAATTTGCTACCTGGTGAATTAAGGAGACTTCAAGAGGAAGATTCTACCCTTACCAGGATACGCGGGTATGCAAAGGAGAAGTCCGTGCGGAGCTTGCCAGACGGTGAGGTAGAGTTCGCCCTGAAACAGGGTATCTTGTATCGATACGCCCGGAAAGGATCCGAGAGGTATAAGCAAGTGATTGTACCTCGATCTAAGAGAGAAGAAGTGCTTAGGCTAGCACACGAGAGTCTACTTGGTAGTCACTTGGGCGTGGCAAAGACGAGAGATAGGTTAGTGAGGGAATTCTTCTGGCCAGGTGTGTATGGGGATGTAAGGAGGTTTTGTCTGTCGTGTGACAAGTGTCAGCGGGTGGCACCTAAGACCTCACATCGCCCAGTACCACTAGGAACCACCTCTCTGACTAATGAACCTTTCTCGAGGGTGGCGATGGACTTGATAGGTCCGATAAAGCCTGCGTCAGAAACAGGTAATCGTTATGTGTTAACGATTGTTGATTACGCTACCCGATACCCGGAGGCCGTTGCGTTGAAAAACATTGATTCAGTCACGATGGCTGAGGCTTTGTTAGGAGTTTGGTCCAGAGTTGGTGTTCCTGAAGAGATACTAACTGACCAAGGGAGGCAGTTTGTTAGCCAGGTGATGGAAGAAGTGAACCGGTTACTTTCCATTAGGCACCTGACTACTACCCCGTATCACCCGCAGTGCAATGGTCTAGTAGAGCGTTTCAATGGGACTTTGAAGCAAGCTCTGAAGAAGTTGTGCGAAGGTCGACCCAAGGATTGGAATCGATACCTTCCCGCGACACTTTTCGCGTACCGCGAAGTACCCCATGCTAGTCTAGGATTTTCACCTTTCGAACTAGTTTATGGGAGGAGAGTGAGAGGACCCATGACTGTATTGAAACAGTTATGGACGGATGAAAACGCATCCGAGGAGGTACGAACGACGTTTCAGTATGTTGCTGATCTCCGTAACAAGCTGGAGGAAGTTTGCAACTTGGACCAGAATAATCTCCGCGACGCACAGGAACGTCAAGCCAAGTACTACTACAAGAGGGCGAAGGAACGGAAGTTTGAAGTGGGTGACAAGGTGCTGTTGTTGTTACCGTTGGAGCACAACAAACTCCAAGTATCCTGGAGGGGACCGTATCAACGAATCCGTAATTGAACTCTGTTATTAAATTCCATTAATGTAAATCTGTTGAATTGAAGTTGCTAATTTTAGTTTATGTATTAATTAATTAAAATTTATCTTATTTTTCTTGTTTAAGGGGGCTCGTATTGTATTATTTCTTCTCAATAGTCTTGCTCAGTTCGCTGTTGACGTTCTATCTATCCACTCACACCGAGCAATAACGTCGAGGGAGGTCATCCTCTAGATAACGATCGCCAAATCTAATTAACCATCCCTCTTTCTAAGATGGGGACGTTACACAAGCGCTGTAGCAAATTTACCTAACAGGACCAAGAAAGATTTCATGCAGCTGGTTTGATGTCCAAACACCAAATGAGGTTCATCAGGCTGATATCGTATTTCTTCCACATGATTATGTACGTGATCGACAAGATCGATTGCACACATAAAAGTATGCGCTAAACACAGTCGATTTTACCAGCAGATTCAAAGAACCTGAGCTGCTGAATGTAAACTATTCTGCAAGTGTTGCAGATGCACTCGAATGCATTATAAACGTTCACCACTAACATGGACATAATTATTACAAATGGATCATGGTAAAGAATTTCTCGTATCCGTTGCGGCGCTGTTAACAAAACACCGTGTGCGAGTTCTTGTTGGACATATTGATATTCATTGTGATCAAGCTGTTGTGGAATGATTGAATTGCAAACTTGCAGAACGGTTATTCGGACATCAGTACACGCAGGAATTGTTGATGGGCAATTTTAGACCCAAAGTGTCATTGAATAATACAGTGTATTATATATAATTTATTTATTCAAATCAATGTTCATTATAAAGTGTCCTATACATCTATTTTCCTCCTAATCTTAAAGATAAACTACGGATGATTGTATAATAAAATCCAAGTGTAGGTTCACAATCATTTATTGGTCTACCTTTAAAATTTACGTTCATGGACATTTAATTTTCAGTCATGCATAGTTGACTCAGATTTAGACTCGATATAATTAAAATCGTCACAGATGTATAATTTGGGTGATATATAATGACAGGAGTTTAATTAAACTTTAAGGATTCAGCCGTTTCCAAATTAATCATTGATCTACGAGAGATATAAAACTGATAAATAGTTTCGTGATTCTATTAAAGTATACATCAGTTACAACCAAAGATAACAGTAGATGCGCACTGTCTCTGTCTCCCTCTCTTCACGTATATTTTTCTTAAAATTGATTTAGCTTATTGAGAAGGAAAACCAATGCAATGATTTGTATCTATATTGTGTTTGTAAAAGCATAACAATCTGAACATTATTGCATCGTAATAGTTCGGTTCTATTGTAAGTCCATCTTATCGCATACTGGTGTTCAAAATTAGGTGTAAAGCAAGCTCATTAATCACGTTGATAAAGTTAATTGCAAACAAATCGTAACTCAAACGACTTCTGTATTATAATACCCATCCCATTTCGACATCAAAGAAATCTTCTCTCTTGATGGATGATGTTTTGTCACTCCCTTTACCCTACCTACTATACATCATAACATAAAAGTGTACATCTATAAACGACTTGCAAATTAAGAGGGAACAACTATGTATAGTGTTGACGTATTTCCACTATTTGCACATGCACTAAAACCGACTTTACTCTGATAATTTGAAATATTGTTTTAATGTAATAAAACAGTAAGGCGTATATTATTTTGCTTCCAGTTATATTACCTACTACATTCACACCCATCATCTGAGATCTTGCAGACTCCGTTCTCTTCCTAGTCTCAAGTATATCAACAAACTGACAGATTTGTTTGTAAAGCATGATATACCTATTTTGACAGCACTCTTTATGGTCTAAAACAGCCAAATTTGGCGAAAAATAATATAATTATTAGAATATGACCTCAGGATCTGCTCTAGAACTAAACCGTTAAGATGGAAATACACCCTGCATTTAAAAACAACGGTACCATAAACGGCACATTATACTTACTCACGGTGTTTAATAGACTTCTATGACTGCACTAGATGGACACGGTTGACTCTGGATATTGAAATTAATCAAGAACAAAAGTTATTCTGCATGGCCTATTTTTCTTGATTGCCTTAACCTTTGACTCCCAAATCAATAGGTAGCTTACTTAAATGAAGTGTAAACCCTCCACAAACTTCAGTCAAGGTAGGTACTAAAAATAAGGTATTACTGTATAAAAGATGATTCTTCTTTTAGTCAAAGTGACCTCTGACCTTTCAAGCAAGCAGACCTATAAGTTTGGCTCTTGTACATGACGTAGAACTCGTTTTTTTGAGCGGTAACCATTTTTCTTCATTCTGTCACAGCGGCCTTGTCCTTCGACACTTTGAGCACGAAATCAACAGGTTCTTCCTTACCTCAAGAACAAGCCATCAACAAAACTTGGTCAATGTAGTTGACTCAGAGCGTAAGTTATGGTGTTGAAAAATACGCAATTAACGAACAGAAAAACACATTTTACTGGTATATTGTATACTCCCGCTGACTTTCTTTTCTTTATTGCGTTTACTGCAGCCTCGACCTCTTCTTTGAGGATCAGGTCATCAACCTTTATTGTGATCAGTGGGAAGTTTAATATAGCTTGGTCTCCAGAAGTCTCCTGGTTGTAAAGCTCTGAGCAGTATTCCGTCCATTTGTTAAGAATCTCTTGGTCTTATGTGAGACTCTTACCAGCCTTATCCTGGATCGTTGTAGACTTCCGCTGTTTCTATGTTGTCAGGACTTTCACCAACCGGTATGCTTTTTTACTGTTATTCTTGTCCAGGCTTTTCTCGATTTCCTTACATTAGCCTTATAACTAGCTTTCCTCCAACCCTCTTTAACTAGATATTTTCTGCTCCTTGAAGGTCTCTCCGCTTCCTCCTCAGTTTTCTCCTCACGTCACAGATGTCTTGGACATCTGCTGTGACCCAGGGCTTCATTATCCTACGATATTTGCATAGGATCTCGTTGGCTGTACCTATTACTGCCATATTGAAGGTGGTGATCTAGGAGCATAATACGTTCAGCCAAAAGAAGAACATATTCAAAGGGAGCAACTTTCTGAATAAAAGGAGGATTTAATAAAGAAAAGAAACGAAGCAAAAATTTTCAGATCTTGTTCTATATCGAAAACTATCTGGATGTCCGATTAGCATTTTCCAGGGCTCTGAAAAACTATAGGCACCTCGATGATTACAAAATGATTAACAGCTTGTTCACAGTCTTCTTGAATTACCGAATACATGTAAAGTATCTCATTCGGAACATTTCGTGTCTTTCTGTTTGTCGATGTTAGTCACAGCACACAACCGATATATTCTGAATGAAGCCTCCCTGGATGTTCACATATTTACAAACATGAAAGGCTGCAGCGTTTACCAAAATGTCATAAAGCGTATACGGTTTACAATACCTGAAACGATGTCGTTTAATCGAAATAATTAGAAACTGAGACTTTTCCCTTAAATATCAGTTAGTTTACATGTTTCCTACTGCTTGATATATGTAGATGATGAAAACAAAAGGTAGAAAATGAAACTTGACGAACTGCCTGGACATGCTCATGGGCTGCTTTTGTAGGATCAAAATGATCAGGAAATAATGCAGTGGGTTATAACTTTAAACGGCGGTTGTCTGAAATAAAATGTGACTGTCTAGATCAAAGGTCTAGTTCAAAGAAATTGTATCATCATTATCAGTATACTAATCGTATATGTAATGTTGTGTAATGTGTGCCCATTCTCATCAACTTCTGTTTTTTCCTTGCACTGCGATATACTTTAAGAAAAGAATAACGAAAATCATGCCAAACAATCCTTTTAAGCAGAGATGTGAAATATATCATTTAATTGAAACGGGTAGTTCATGACTCACTGACAACGGCACGCATGTTCGTGTACACGTTTACGAATTTTGTAAACGTCCACAGGCACTAAAGTAAATTAAGCGGTTTACGTGTGTAAACGATGCAGTACAGCATACCAAATTGTCAAAAATGAATGAGCTGGAGAGATCGTCGGATGTGCTGGAGAGACTGTAAGGTGACATGGAGAGATGATAGGATGAGCTGAAGGCGAGCGAGAGAGTTCGTATGGGGGTGGGGGTGGAGGTGGAGGTGCTGGGTTATTGGGTGGGTGATTTGGATTTTTAACATAGCTTTTAGAAAATTTTCAGTCATATCGCTACGATGTCTGCATTGTGGCAGTTTATAGTGATGTCTAGCACTGGGGCATCATGCCGCAGACATGTAGCATCATGTCCCACCCAGTCACATTATCCTGACTCCAGGCCTACCAGTCCTAACACTAACCTCTTAATGCTGAGCACCAAGCGAGGCTGCTATTAGTACCATTTTTATAAGTCTTTGCTATGATCCGGCCGGGGTTCGAACCCGTGACATCCCGCATCAGAGGCGGATGCTCTAACCACTTAGACGACCGGAGCTGTCAGAGAGTTCGTAGGGTGAGCCGAAGAGATTGTTGGGCGAGCTGGAGGGATCGTAGGGTGAGCTGGAGAGTTCTTCTGGAGAGGTGGGGAGATTATATAGTGAGCCGGAGAGATCGTAGACGATCTGGAGAGGTCGTTGGGCGAGATGGAGATACCATATGATGACCTGGAGAGAACGTAGGGCGATCTGGAGCGATCGTATGGCGAGCTGTAGAGATTATAGGTTGACAAGAGGAGGTCGTATGGTAAATTGAAGAAAGCGTGCTATAGAAATTTTTTTTTTGGGGGGGGGAGGGGGTGAAGGGCAGGCGATTAACTATGCGGACCTGAGTTGGGGAAATTGGGTTCTTTTGGTGGGGGTTTAGGCTGGGGGTGAGGATCGAAATACTGTGGGTACTATGGGAATTGAACGTTATGGGTATCACTATATTGGGGTATATGGAAAGTTAACCTTTTCTTGGGTCACTATAGACTCAAGTGACACAGAGATGGCGAATTCTATGCTACCCCTTTGTATTTTAATTAATTTATTATAGTTTCAGCTGGGGAGTAGTTAAAATATAGTGAGTTCAAAACTTTGAAAGTGATTGAAAAGACTTGAATGCTACGCAAGGATAAATTAAACTGTCAAAATTATTATTGCTCATCCAGATTTAAAAGGAAAAATTAATGAAGATAAAAGAGTAAGCCATAACCTTCCATTACTAAAGTAGAAACGTTGTCATTCCAGATATTTTGATGGGCCTAGTAAAGTTATCGTACAACTACACCAATTGTAAACATTCCATATACAACGTGTGGCGTAATGATTTTCAAGTACTCCTACACTAGTTATTTGCATTCCAAATACAAGGTGTGATCTTTAGATGATGTCTAAGCATTGCAAAACTGTGTATCGTCTCTACAACGAAAGATCTACATATCCTGTTCCCATCGGTTGACTGCTCTTAGATTTTGTACCAAGTTTGACTAGTAAACAAAGATACCAACAAATTAGACTGGACTTATAATAAGTAAATATGGTTGTCTAGGGTTATACACTTTACTTTTCCTGCTAGTCACCAATTTGGGACACCCCTGGATGATATATGTATGCATTTATATGAAATAATAAAGTCGGTGAATTTTACAGGGTTCAGGGCAGCCAAATTTCTGATATTTTTTGAAGACCTTAATTTATTGTTCCCTGACAGAATTATCACCATTTAGCTTCCTTATGGAACTAATTATCGATTGCTCCAGCCCTTTTTCTCCAGCTCACCCTTCCAGATCGACTTCCTCAGCTCACCGTACGATCTGTCCAGCTCACCATACGATCACTCCAGCTCACCTTACAATCTCTCGAGTTCGCCATACGATCTCCCCAGCCCATTAATTTTAAACGATTTGTTGTGCCATACTCCAGCCTTGCCAGCATGCCAAATGTTACTACAAGCCGGGGCCACTTCATATTGACTCTTGTTACGGACAAAATATAAGAGTTACAATTTATACAACACAACGCAATGGCGAATTAAGTTAGTGCGGGGCCTGTAGCATATGTTATAAAGAGGCCCTAAATTAAAAACAAACAACACATAAATTGAAACACATAAATTTTTAACTTGCATGGTAAAGTAATTGTATTTTTTCATTTGCTATACAGCCAGATAATAAGACATGTGTCTGGCATTTCAGTATTATTTACATATAGGCAATTTATAGTTTAAATGCATTTAGCGCGGGGCCCTTGAAAGTGCGGAACCCGTAGCATATGCTACTTTTACTACTATTATAATTCGGTACTGACACAACGTTTGAACTGTAACCGCAAGTGACAAAGTAATTTTACATCAATAAACTATTTTTGCTATACGAATTCTCAGAAAATCACCAGTGACGGTGTTGTGTAGAGAGTGTAGATTCTCTTGAAAGATAACGTCATAGATCGTATATCATTTGAAGGATAACGTCTTGAAATTCACAAACAGGGTTCAAAATATGCTATTCATACATATAGCGAAACGTTGCAATAAACCGTTAGCAGTCTTAGAATCTCTCACAGATAAACGATGCAGTCACACTAAGTTCTAGTCGCTTTACTGGCCGATAAATACGGTGATTTCAGTTGCGCAGCCAAAGCATAATTTGGTCATACATGTTTCTGGTTTCACATCCACTGCCATTTCTGACACAAATGCTGTCGTCTTGTGGCAGATTATGCCACTCACAATATTTCACCTGTCGCCCAAGCATCGTTAAAGTTAGACCTGACAACAATACTTGAAAGTACATCAAGTTAAACAGACAGGGAGTTATAAATTGGCATTCAATGATTTATTCTGGGAACATTACAGTCAAATAAAACTTCAAAGAACGAAAACATACCGTACATATAGTCCATTCACTTTGGTGAACATGATCCCTATACACCTGAAAGAGGAATCACCAAACTAATATTTCCAGAACCTGTCCAATCACACATACTAAAGTTGTCATTTTCGGCAAAATTAACATATTATTCTGTCTGTAGGTTTTATCGTGTTTTCACGTGAATTCAAGCAATGTTCTGTACTGGTTAACTGGCCTCTGGAAGAAATAATCTCAAATATAATATATGTCATAGATATTGCAATAGAGCAGCCGACTGGCTGTTTCCAGTGTTCATTTGGAAATGCCAATCTCTTTCCAATGAATGTCGAATGTTATCGATTCTCAGAAGAGACTATGAAGTAATGACAATGAAAAGTTCCGAAATCGAGCAGTCTCTCTATTGTATGGTTGAAAAAGGTCAAGACTTCCATTTGAAAAAAGGCCAAGACTGCTCCAGTTTATTTAGTGGTGTGATATCATATATTAGGACAAGTGTTAAAGTGTTACCTGCACACCCTGACGGTAATAATTTTATGTCACATCGACCATGCAAGGCTAGCTGTACTGACAATTCTATATCTGAAGCAAACTTGTTTGTTACAGATTTAACGTTATTTTTATCGGTGAGGTGGTGGAAGCTTTAGTAGTCGCGAGTTATTGTGGACATTTTGAAAACCGGAGTCTAAAATAAAGTTATAAGTGGGGTTTGAGTGTACCTCATGTGTGTCAATGTTTTATACTAAGCTGACGTTTGTATCTTGGACTAAACTTTACTGACAGGCATCGGATTAAGGATAAATCAGGGTCCAAGATTACCATGCGAAAAAAAAAATATTTGTTACATGTCGTCTCCAAAACCAAGCGAACAATATCAAATAAAAAGCATTCAAACCGACGGAACAGATCAATAGCTTCGAAAGGTTAAATGTTTCAAAATTTAATAGTGTCAAATCCTTTTTTTCTACCAGTCCATTCAAATAATATTTACATATTATTACAAGTCGAAAAAAGTCATTGAGAATGTGCGGTATATATTTATTAAAATAGATTTACTAAATGATGTATCAGTTTATTTGTATGCAGTATAATTTATTTCAATTTATTAAGGTGGATGTTTTCTTTAGCATTACAGATTGCAGTGAATTTACATTTATCAAACTTCTGACTATAACTATCATCCGGGTTGTTGAGCAACTTTGGTAATCAACAGAAAACTGCTTGGAGGTTAATTTTGTCATTTTGCACATGTAACGTAGTAAAATAATAATTCAAACATTTCAAATGATAAATTATGATTAACTGACACTTAATACATCAAATTAACAAATCAGCTTAAACGAATATCCAGAACATTCTATATTGTTCTATCATTTAGTTAGTTACGCAAGCAAGCAATGAATATTAAAACAACCCACTTTTAATATGCAGACTCCCTTTGATGTTTTCATCAAGTTCGTCGAAGTTCATTCGTTGCTGTAGGCCAGATTGTCAAGAAAAGTAAAGCATATAACCAACAGATACACTTTCCCATTTAAGCAATAACACACACGCACGCACACACACACACACACACACACACACACACACACACACACACTTTTCCCATCTAAACAATATTTCTCCCTCTGCTATGCACTGTTCATGAACAGAATGACATGTGTCCGATACGTGTTTGAAGTTCGATCTATAGCCCTGATATTGTAGTCATGCATGATACACTTCATAACAAAATAGTATCGTACTTAAACTATGTTTTCCTTTTTCCTGATTAGACAATTTCACGACACATGTGTCTTGAAATATTTAGTCAAATTTGAATTGGAGCCAAACGGATTTCCTGCGAAAGCAATAATATCATTGATCCTATAACTTTACAATTTAACTTTGGATTGGAGCGAACATAGCAATATTAACAGGCTGGTATAGGTACCTTACTATCCCAACTTTTAAATTTGACAATGACAATTACTGTATCAAGCCACTGTATTAAACCGACGTCACTGTGAATAGTAATTTGCTTCATGTGGTTTCACAGATGTACAAGCTTAGGGTCATTAGTTATTAAACACCAATATTGTATAAATAATACGGCTTCTTGAGTAAGTCAACCTCGAAGTCAGACGGTTAAAATCCAAAAATCAAAACTAAGCAAATCAGAAAATAAATTGCATAATATATTTAATTTAATCCATACCGTGTATGCACGTACATGTTAAGGTGGGGAACAAAAGTTTACATTTTTGGTGATGTGTGCATGGTTGAGTTGGTGCGTGCAGGCAAGGCGATGGGTGCCTTAACCAGGTGACCCGTCGTCTATGAATTAAAAATTCTCTAGCCTGTGTGATAATATTATTTATTTGTATCCAAAAATTATATTATTGTTATCAAGCATTCTCCTGTAGGATCCAGGCATATCCTTTTCCGCTCTGTTTGATGTATATGGTGTATATTTCTCTATCTCTGCCTTTAACTGTCTGTCTGACTGTCTGTCTGTCTGTCTCCTATTTTCGAAATTCTACTGATATTAGCTCTGAAACTACCGTACTAATATTCTGAACAAGGATTGCTAATGATGAATATAGGTTACAGCTTACTTTTGAGTTTGTGATAGATAGATAGATAGATAGATAGATAGATAGATGGATGGATGGATAGATAGATGGAGAAAGAGATTGTTGTATGGAAGATAACGTAGAATATATGCCACAAGGTGCTTGCAGCGAGTGTAATATTTATTATTATACGAGTTTCATGAACTTGATATGAAATGAACACCAATTTAAAATTTTATTTATCACAACGTTATGGACTTTATATTAAATACGTTACTACATGACGTCGCTAATACATTTGAAAACAATAATTACAAGAATAAAAATTACTAATAACTAATCTTCAAATGAGGTATTAAACTCCCCCTTTACAAGATGTCGTCAATTTTCCAAAGAAGATTCACACACTTTCGAATATATACTATTACCTTGTACTCCAATATCTTCCTGTGCGTGTCATATAAAAATTACTATTTACAAGACTAATATTATATGTGGCAGAAATGTCAATCGCATGACCAGTATGATCTTGCTTTGCGCAATAACGGACATGTTTTCATAAATTGTTGACAAGCTATCCGTCACAGGTTGACACTGACCATTTATCCGACAAACACATGAAGTTGTTACATTATATATGGTCAATATATTAGCTCCACTCCAACCCCCACCCCTCGACACACACACACACACACACACACACACACACACACTGACACACAGAGTCTTTAGGGATTTCACACGCCAAGTTTCACCGCTGTATCTTAAACTGTAAATATTATTTTATGTTCACTGGAAACGTACAAAGTTCGGACGGATGGACACCTAGATGACATATAACAGCTTTTGCCCCAAAGCGGGTATTAATAATTATACATTCCAATAAATTTGTCCAGCTCTACTGAGCGCAATAATTCGTCATTCAAATATCATTAAAAATTTAAATGACGTAAATTCAACATCAATATTGTATCAAAACTGAAAAATAAGCCATATGTCATAATGTATCAAACTTATTTATCTTCAGAATGCCCAGATTCTTACTATTTCCAAATTATGGAGTCCTACCTTGTCACTCATCTTTTTTCATGCCCACAGTTTATAAGTCGGTTTACTTTCTATGTCTCTGTCTGCGTGGGTTCGAGTCTCGGGTACAGCCAATGTGGGTATGTGAGAAAGCTTGCCAGTAGCTTCTCGTGGGTCGGTGGTTCTTTCCGGAGTTTACCCGGGTTCTTCCTCCACCATTTATAGTGTCCGCCATGTATAGCCTATCTGAAAAATGGCGTTAAACCCTACAACAACAATAACAACAACTTTCTATGTCACACTTACTCTTGGGACTCAAGGGAATCATGAATAAAATTGCAATAATTTAGCATGATTCATGAAAAATTCGTTAAATAATAGATAACACACGTCGTCCATAAGCAGCGTTTTGATAGGTTTAGTGAATAGTGCCAGGACATCAAAGGGCGTCATTCAGAATTCCAATTGCCGTTACAATTCACAGAGCAACCATTTAGATCTCCCTAGCCAATCTCTCTTTATTTCGTCTGACAGCTCATAACCCCAAGCGAGAACTGCTTCGTCTCTGTAATCCGATGGAGTATATAATTCGTATTGTCAATTTACCGTCACTTTGGCAGGCTGGAGTTGTTGTTTTGTCGTAATGAACGCACGCTGACTGATGTTGATTGACGGCCGATCTACCAGTCCAACTCAGCATTTAACACCACTTTCCAATTTTACACTCGATACAGATGTCTACGTTGTGAAAGTTTGGAGTGGTGAATGATATCTTATTTTTGTTTACACTTTCCATGTTTGTATCGATATTTTCTCATCACGATCACCCAACAAGGTCAACTTAGAGCAGCGATCAGAGCCAATAATTCGATGACGCCATCCCTATGTATAATTACAGCTGCATTCTGAATTAATCAGAAGATAATATAATTGAGCTTGAAAGCCGTTCATAAACCCTGTCACCCGTCAAATTCTTCCTAAAATAAATCATAGAGTTTAACCTTTTTTTTCGAGAAGAAACTTTATAGAGCGAAAGGATCTCTTATAAAATCGCTTACAAACACACATTCGCCGGCAACATAGATTCGTATGAATGCTTCCAAAATTTTCTTTAACCGAACGATGACTCGTCAAATGAGAACAGTTTAGCGTTAACCGCCACCCGATCTCAACCACCTCTACCCTCTTTTCTCCGATATTGAATCAAACGAATATTAGATTGATCCCAGTCACTACTCTCCAGCGCAGCAGTATTGAATAACTATTTCAAAACGGGTAGAAAATTTCCAACGAACGAATGATTATTTTTAGAAAAAAATATAGCATCATTGTTTGGTCGAAGGTCAGTAGATGATTTAAGACGAACTAAAAATAAACCTACTGTAGAAATAAAGACAAGAAGAATGGATTGATGTCTCTATTGAAGCATATAAGTAAATATTCATTTAGGTCCAGATCAGGATACATCGAAACTTGATTACATTCGGCGGTTAGAGAAAGTTAATCCGGATTGGCTAAGCTAAATGAGGCGTGTGTTCCCAGTAGTAGTATAGTGGGTTACCGTGGCGTCAATGGGAATTAGCATTACAGACCCCCCCTGGGCCAGTATAGCGTCAAAAAAGTAGGTCAACACCCTGGGCCAGTATAGCGTCAAGAAAGTAGGTCAACACCCTGGGCCTGTATAGCGTCAATGGAAATTTGTGTAGAGCGGTGACTAGGAGACTGGGGGTTTGTAGAGCGATAAGCGACAGGTGACATGTTTCTTTTTTTAGTAGAGGAAGGGTTTTATATATATATATATATATATATTCGTTTAGGGGGAGACCAAATGAAAATTAAGATCTTTTCGAGGTATTGGAAGTGGCCCTGAAAAGGGCCGTTGTTTGTTATGTGATGTTAACACTATTCTGTTAACATACAGGACATCGCATAGGTCTTCTTATCTTCCTCAAATTTCTCAAAGTTTGTCTTAAGCTGTGTCTCACTTCTGGTCCGTAGATGAGAGTCCGCTTAAGACAGCCTTGTCTTTCCACATAACATCTTCTTTTCCAAAGAGTGGCCCCGGTGATCCGGATGACAGTCCATTTTGTTTTCACATACATGGGTAAGTCTGTACGGAACAGCATTGAGGATACCAAAGTAGAGGATTCTACGTCGATCAACATCTTCTCTGTGACGAGAACAGGTGAAGGGAATGAAGTGAACCGCGTTTATTTATAGTGGAAGACCGGATCGAAACGGATTGAAAGGGTTCACCAATCCCAACACGCGTTACAAAATTCAGTCACTTCGCGGAGTCTGTCTTCCAATCCGAAGAGAGCTACCTGTGACGTCACATTTCCTATATAGGCACACTAGCGTCTGTGCGCAGTGAATCGATGCGGTAGTGTTTTGTGAAACATGACGGAACCTAAGAAGACAATGAATTGGGGTGCACCGGCTGTGGAGACGAGAAGTAATGGTACAGCAGCAGCTACCAAAGTGAACACAGTGCTACTTCCCGAAGAGGTTGATTTCAACTGGGATTTAGTGGATTTTTTATCTTCTTCCCAAGAATTTGTTCCGGTACCAGTACCTTCGCCACTTTCTCCTTCATTACCACGTGTCGACGATTTTAAACAAAGACAGAGAGAAGAATTGGAGAAATTTTTACAGCAGCAGAAAGAAGCAGAGCAAGCATTTCTTCTTGAACAGAAACAGCGAGAAGAAGAAGAAGAGGTAAGAAGGAAACAACAGGAAGAAGAAGCAGTAGAGAAGAAACAAAGTCTAGGAGAGAAGGAGAACAGCGAAAGTCAAACGGTCACGGTACTCTTGGACATTTTGGCCGAGTTAAGAAGTCTGAAACAAATGTATCAGACTTCTTTATTACGACCCAAGAGAAAAAGACCTTCCCGAGCCAAACAACCTAACCCTGTGACTACACCACAGATACCACCCCTAGTGATATCTACTAAATCATTGACAGGAGCAAGTCCACAAGTAGGCCTTGGCCGTGGCAAAGGCTTAAGACAGTTAAAGCGAATTGATTCTCGTTCCTGAGTTTGTTCTAAGGAAAAAACAAACACTCAACAGTCCTTTCCAGGGCTACCCAATACTCTCGAAAAGAGTGACTATTCATTTTGCCAAAATCAATTAAAACTCAAAATCCCTTCTTTAACCCTATGATGTACGTGTTGTGAGTGTATGAGTGTAGGTCCTTATTATTTCTAAATAATGAAAACCAAGAGACACTTACGTTTTTTCAGTTTGGTCTATTCTGTTACAAATTTTTTACAATTCAATATCACAACATAACACAACACAACACTTTTAAAAAAGTTCATAGATTTCTTCTGTCTCTTTTTTCTTTCACTCTCTCTGTTTTTTCAATTTCTTCACTTTTACACTTTTTTCCTCTTCTTCTTCTTCTTCCTCACATTTTTCTCGTCTTCTTTTCTTTTCTGTCTTCTCTTTCTGAACGTGTCTGGGGTTCTTCTTTTGTCAAGGCTACCTCTGTTTCTTCTTCCTCCTTCTCCTGCTCCTGTTGTTTCTTAGGGCACTCTGAAGACCAATGTCCTTTCTCTTGACAATGATAACAGGTATCTTGACTTTTGTTTCTTTTGACACTGGCCTTGCTTCTTTGACGGTCTGGACATTCTGTAGCCCAATGCCCTTTCTTTTGACAGATATAGCAAGTATCTTGACTTTTATCTCGAAAGGAAGGAGAGTAGTCCGTTGGCTTGTCTGAAGAAAACTTTCTTATCACACCTCGCAATGCTCTAATCAGAAGTTCGATCTGTGTGGGTTCTTCCATTGTGCTGGTCGGCTTGAGAGCGAAATGAATACTGAGAGGGGAGTCACTAGCCCTTTATATATGCCCTGGTCTGACATAGATATATAGGGGTTCATGGTGTTTCACAGGTAGTCATTTGACTTTTTGCCGTCAAGATGAAACGATCGCATCATTTCGAAAAGAAAGAAGAAGAAGAAAGTAAGAGGCAGAAACGTGATTTATCGCCTCGCACAGTAGCTGAAGTCTTGGCACAAATTCATGCCAGCGATTTTGAAGATGAGATGAGTGAACCAGAATCGAAGCCTAAAGAGTCTACACCAAATCAAAGTCCATTACCACCCGTAAACCCTGAAAAGTACTACCATATTCGGGAGACGGACAAACGCTCTTCCAGAAAATTTAGAACCACAGCCTACACGTACGCAGTGAAATTTAAAGATTTCAAGTCTGACGTACCCTTGGAAAAAGCAGAAGGGTTCATCACCGATGTGTGGGATTCTTTGTTAACCACACTAAAACGGCAATGTCGAGCCAAAGAAGACGATCGCTTGAGACTTTCTATTCATCACGACAATTTGAAGTCTCCCGTTTGGATCGAGTTTAGCAGTCCAACAGAATTGACACCTTCCAAAATCATGGACAAGATTCAACACGTACAACAATCCAACGACAAATTTCACATCACGGACGGAAAAGCGACACTGTACATGACCCACGTGTCTCTTCCCCAAGGGACAGGTAAAAAAAAGTTGATGTTGGTAGACAACTTGCGTAACCTCAAGCGTAGTCTCGTCCAAATTAACAATCCAAAAGACAAGATGTGTTTAGCCCGTGCCATCGTGGTGGGACAAACGTATGCCAACAAGAACGATACGGTAGAATGGAAAAGAGCCTGGAAAACTATTCAACAATCGGACCGAGCCAAACAACGAAAAGAAGCAGAACTCCTGTTACAGCAAGCGGGGTTAGCTAAAGACACACCCTGTGGCATTCCTGAAATGCAAAAGTTGCAAGACGTCTTGGCTCCACGTTACACCTTGAAAGTTCACCCTCAAGAAGTGCGCGGACCTCTGTTGTTTCGAGGTCAAGATTTTAAAGACGGAAAATACATTCACGTCTATCATCACGATGAACATTTTGATGCCATTACCAGTATCACTGCATTCCTGTCATACACCTATTACTGTGA
Organism: Megalonaias nervosa; assembly: GCA_016617855.1. Taxonomy (NCBI): domain Eukaryota; kingdom Metazoa; phylum Mollusca; class Bivalvia; order Unionida; family Unionidae; genus Megalonaias; species Megalonaias nervosa. The sequence continues at coordinate 25,679 of JAECUM010049340.1, forward strand.
GAAATGTGACTATGGCTATAACAATCGAGAGCAACACAAGCATTGTGGATCGAAATGCTCAGGATGTTTAGCTTCTACACCCTGTCTGGACGAAGGACAAGAACGAGTGCATTGCTCTGTTTGTCAGCGCACGTTTGTCAGTCCTGCCTGTTACCAACAACACCTAAAGACGCAAGGTTCACAGCAGAAATGTGCTTGTCAGCTCTTGAGATTGTGCCCTACTTGTGGACAAGGCATACGTACCAACAATGCCAAGGCGCACGTCTGTTCAGGAAAGAAGCGATGTCACATTTGTCGCCAAACCGTGGACTTGGAACACCAATGCTACATTCAAAAATACCATTCCAAACATGAAGAAGAAGAAGAGAATGACCAGAAGAAGAAAGGGAATTTCATCTTTTTCGATTTCGAATGCATGCAAGAGACTGGCATTCACATTCCTAATTTCTGCGTGGCTCACCGAGCGTGCGAGAAGTGCATCCAAGAGCCTATCTTGACTCATTGCCCTTACTGCAGCAAGATTCCTGGAGGACGTGAAAAAATCTTTCGGGGATCGAACACACTGGCCGATTTTGCCCAATGGATCTTAAACCCTATCGACGAGACGTGGAGCCAAGAAGATATCGAACGTTACGGAGATTGTCATCGCCATGCCACGGTGATGGCTCACAATTTCTCGGGATACGATGGACAATTTCTGTTGAGATACTATACGGAACAAAGTACCGAACGTCCGAAAGTCACTTTGAACGGAGTCAAAATCATTTCCATGCAAGTGGGACAAGTACAGTTTAAAGATTCAATGAGTTACTTGGCTATGCCTTTGAGCCGCATGCCTAAAACGTTTGGCATGACAGAAATGGCCAAAGGCTATTTTCCACACTTTTTCAATACCGAAGCCAATCAACACGCCGTTCTACCCCATTTGCCTGAGGCTCACTACTACGACCCCGACAACATGCGTACCGAACAACGAGAAGCTTTCTACGCATGGTACCAGACTCACGCTTCGGACCCTTTTGACTTTCAAGAAGAAATGTTAAAATATTGTCGTTCCGACGTAGACATTTTACGTCGCTGCTGTGGAAAATTTCGAGAACTGTTCATGGAACACGGAGGGATCGATCCTTTGAAAGAAGCTTGTACCATTGCCAAAGCGTGTTCCTTAGTGTATCGTCAACGATTCATGCCCGAAAACACCCTAGCTGTCATCAGTCCTCAAACGACCAATTTTGTCAAACGTCAATACTCGGTCAAAGCCCTACGCTGGTTACATTACTTGTGTGAGAAGGAAGACAAATGGATCCAACATGCTCGCAACGGAGGAGGCGAAAAGACCATCGGAAGGTATTCAGTAGACGGCTGGGACTTAGAAAACCCCAAGATCGTGTACGAGTTTAACGGGTGCTTATTTCACGGATGTCCCATCTGCTACCCTCAACGTGACACTAAAAACCAGTTTTTACAACGGACCATGGAAGACTTGTACCAGGCCACTTGTCAGCGACGCTTGAAGTTAGAAGAGCAAGGATACCAAGTAGTGGAAATGTGGGAACACGAGTACGATCAGCGATTGAAAACCGATCCCGAGTTTAAGCGCATCGTGGAAAGTTACAAGCTGGTGGACCCTCTGAACCCGCGGGACAGTTTGTACGGAGGGCGGACGAATGCCACCTGTTTGCTGTACCAAGTCGACGAGGAGAAAGGAGAAGAAATCAAATACTTGGACGTGTGTTCTCTGTATCCGTACGTGTGCAAATATTGTCACTTTCCCGCAGGGCACCCACAATTGCTGACGGAACACATCGACGTGGACAATATTCGACAATACGAAGGATTGATCAAGTGTAAAGTCTTGCCTCCCACGAACTTGTACCATCCCGTTTTACCACATCATTGCCAAGGAAAACTGATGTTTCCCTTGTGTCGTACTTGTGCTGAAACGTGCAACCAAGACCACCCTTGTCAGCACACTCAGGAAGAACGAGCCTTGACGGGAACGTGGGTCAGCGTGGAATTGTTTAAAGCTCTGGACTTGGGATACCAACTGTTAGAAGTGTACGAAATTTACCACTTTCCCAAGACAGAAAAATACCACAAGGGCGACGATTCTCAAAAAGGCATTTTTGCAGACTACGTGAATGCCTTTTTGAAACTGAAACAAGAAGCTAGCGGATATCCTTCCTGGTGTCACACTCCCGACGACCAAACAAAGTTCAAAGAGAAATACTGGAAGCAGGAAGGCATCACTTTAGACCACATCGAGAAAAACGAAGGAAGGCGATCGTTTGCCAAAGTGATGTTGAATTGTTTGTGGGGCAAAATGGCACAACGACCGTGTTTACCCAAGACGGAGTATTTGACAGAACCTTTCCGATACTTGCAGATGATTCACGACAAAACCAAATACATGAAACACGTGGACGTCGTTCGTGAGGACTTGCTCTTAATCAATTACGAAGAAGAACTGGACTTTGTAGAAGCCGACGAATTTGGAAATGTCATCATTGCGGCCTACGTGACAGCCCATGCTCGCTTAAAACTGTACGAAGCTTTAGAACTATTAGGAGATCGTGTGCTGTATTTTGACACGGACAGTTGCATCTACATTGATCGCCTGGGTCAACCTCACCCTGTCATCGAAGGAGACCGTTTAGGAGCCTGGACGGACGAGCATCCCGACCACAAGATTCTCAGTTTTGCAAGTGGCGGTCCCAAAAATTACGGCTACGAATACCGGAACAATCAAGGAGATGTGCACACGGAGTGTAAAGTGAAAGGATTGACTCTTAATTATCGCACCAGTCGAGTAGTGAACTTTAGCATATTGAAAGAAGCCTTGCAGTCTGGACAGGATCGAAACTTTAAAGTGACCACCCACGAACCGCACAAGATTGTACGTTTACCCACACACCAAATCGTCAGTCGACCCTTGGAAAAAGTTTATCAAATCGTGTACCAGAAGCGAGTTCGGCTTCCCAACCACTTCACTTTACCGTACGGTCATGCCGATATTGGTCAGCATATAAAAAGGGACAACGTTCAAGGTCGATAGTTCATTGTGACTACCATTGCTAAGCGAGAAAGATGAATCCATTCACACAGCAAGTATCCAGTAAGAGTAAACTCAAGTACGATGCTGTGCCTTGCGATGGTAGGGATGCCGTACGCTATGACCTTAGTGATTCAGTACCACATCATCATGGGAACTTTGCTATAACTACTACTTCTACTACCATGCCTACCATGGAAAGTGATGCTGTACGTGTCAAACCTGACGGATGTGAAAGCGATGCCACTCGTTATCGCACACCTTTTCACTTTACTGGTTTTCATGGTGGATGGCCACCTCCACAGGAAACCAAGCGACTACCACCCTACGGATGTCATGTAAAACTGAGCAAACTCCTAAGGATTTCACCGTACCCTCATCGAAATGAACCTGTGAAAGACGAATATTCGTTCCCTGTGCGTTTGCCAGAATACTGTGATTTTGAAAGTCGATTGCAAACCTTCCAAGGAAAATGGCCAAAATATCTAGGAGGACCTACCCCGAAGAATTAGCCAGAGCTGGATTTATCTACTTGGGCGAAGGAGATAAAGTCAAGTGCTTCAGTTGCGGTGTCTCACTTCACCAGTGGGAGAAGAAAGATTGCGCTTACCTGGAACATGCTCGATGGTCTCCAGAATGTCACTACCTGCCTTTAGTGGGACCTCGTCATTGAAGTGACCCTACCATGTTGTGTAAAAAGCTAGCTACGGAGTTAGGAGTCCAACGTTGGACAATCCCTAGACAAGTATTTAAACCTGATGTAAAAAATAATCTTCAAAGATTACCAAACGAATTGCAAGAGAAGATCTACAAGGACATATGGCAGGGACTTGCCAGAGTCAAATCTCAATTAGTGACTGTAGAACATTTGTGTCGAGAAATTCATAAGGGGAAATTGACCAAAGTCAACAAACAAGTCCGATTTATCTGGATCAAGTGTGCGTTCGTTCTACTATTTCGCTTTAGACCATTTACATTTGAAGATTTTACTGACATTCTTGA
>JAECUM010049344.1:0-10931 GCA_016617855.1 Megalonaias nervosa
CAGAAGAATATCTCAACTACATAGGGTTATTATAAATTTTACAGAAAATAATAATCAAGCTGTTAATAATGACGTAATAAGAAAAAAACTATCTGGTTATAAGCAATGTGACAAAAAAAATAAGCGTGAATTTGATATTGATGCTGAATTTATTATAACACTAAAACAACAACAGAATAATCATTGTGCAAGTTGTAACTGTAATATGTTATGGCAATATTCGAATAATAATCCAAGACAATTTACCGTAGACAGAATTAATAGTGATCTTGGTCATACACGTGATAATGTGATGCTGACCTGTCTTGAATGTAATCGACGTAGAGGTTCTGGTTATGTAATTGTATATGGTGGTAATTGTGTGTCTTTAGGAATTACCTGTAATTGTTCACGTACAAATCCACGTTGAGGGGCTGTCGAATCTAATCTGTAGATTGGAGGTCTACCAGTAGATCTAACCACACTAGAAATTGTATGTGTAGTCACACTCCAGATAGGATCAGTTGCTCTTTTTTACCACCTTCAAGTTCGCCAGGTTCATATAAATATCTTACAGTTACATTACCTAATACTGGTTGAGGTTGATGTCTGTCATCGCTACGGGGTATATATTTTTTTGTAATTGCATTAGAAGGTTTCATGGAAGTTGAACGAGTAATTTCATTATTTAACGCAGTTATCACACTTGGTAACCTTGCAACCCATTCACGAGATCTCTCATCGGACTTAAAGTCAGTTGATATTTCTTTTGCGTATTGGTATCCAAATAACCGCTCAGCAAGTGTTCGATTAAATCGTTCAACAATTGCCTGATCACGATGAATTTCAGTGTGTCCTCGTCTGATTTTAACGTTATATTTCTTCATCAACGATAATATTGCACCGAGAAATTCTTTGCCAGGATCAACCTGTAATAACCGTGACCATCGCAAAGGTCCTCGCTGATAAATTCGTTCAAACGCAGATGCAACTTCAGACGCTGTCTTTGTTGATAATGGTTCAGCTTCATTATATCTATTTGCAATGTCAACGACAGTTAATGCGTATTTGTATGTGCGTGATTGACGTCTACCAATTTTAATGGTATCGTGTGGTAAAAATAAAATATCTGCTTGATGAACCTCATTAGGGACGCTGACATCAAAATGTGCATATTGAATTTTTTTAGGCGGTGGTAGATAAATTTGCCATATTGCCTGTCGTGCTAACCACGCTGCAGCAACAGAACGTGAAACTTTTGCTGCTTCAGATAATTTACTAATAGCTGATCTGCCTCTCCAATATCCTCTTGGGCTATAATAAATGGATTCCATTATAATATTTATATAATTAATTGCCAGCCCCTAACATTATTTTGCCTTTCATGGCAGATTTTATTAGAAAACTAGCGAGTTTCTCTCTAACAGATTTATTTGGTATAGAATTTAATGCATGAATTAATTTTACATCTGCGAGATGCCTTTGTTGTAAATCTTTATTTTTATACGCAACGTCATGAACATGACACGCTTGATCAATCTTATTTATTGGATACTCTCCTGATCTTGGTTGATCTTGATTATCAAGTCGGATATCAAGTCGAGTTCCAGGACCACAATAATTATATCCAGGAAGATGTTTCTCACCGGGGTATTTAGCCCATGGAGTTCCTGGTAATTTTTCTAATAAAGCGGCAATATCTCCACCTGTCTTTGTTTTGACAAATTTGTATTTCCTCGTGCCACATTTTACACATTTGCCTGTCAGAGCACGTCGTTTATTTTTCGTTGTTATTGTAGTTAATTCAGCAGTGGGTGTAGATGCTCTACATCGAACACAATATAGATCCATATTATTTATTATATGGATATAATTGACTTTTCGGCGACACGAAAACAGGAGCCAGTGAAACATCATCCAGCATTACCAAATTCGATAAGGATGATTATAATAGGTCCATCTGGATCAGGTAAAACACAACTATTATTAAATTTAATAATGCGATGGTTAAAATGGAGTAAATTGTATTTAGTAGCACCATCTGTAGATGATCAACACTGTTACGAAGTACTTAAAGATTTTAATGAAAATGCAAAATTGCTGAATGAAGATGGTGATGATATTGTTGACTTTATTACCGATATTGATGAGGCCCCATCTGTAGATGACCTAGATGGATTTATTAATAATTTAGTGGTGTACGATGATGTTATGTTGGATAAACAGACGAATCCAGCTAGAATATTTTCTCGAGGTAGACACAAGAATACAGATGTTATATACGTCACTCAGCGTTATACACAAATACCTAAAGTGATCAGAGACAACTGCAATATTTTAGTAATGTTTAATGGAGTAGATAATTATACTTTACAGAATATTTATTATACTTGGTGTTCAGGGGATATGGATATGATGAAGTTCAAAAACGTTTTTGCTCAAGCACAAGCTGTTCCGTTTGGATTTATTACAATAAATCTACATGACCCAAGATCTAGATATCGTATAGGTCTGGATAAAATCTTTGGTTAATCTGATATATATGAGCAGCAGGCAGGGTGGTCGACAAAAATTAATTGACCCGCGAGTAAACTAAACGCATTATAACATAAAAAAGCAAAAAGTCAAAAATAAAATAACAAAAATGAGCTAACCCAAACGATTTATTATTCGTTTTTCAAACTATACGGTAATAATAAAAGTTAGGAGGTTCGGATTAGCGTTATTGACATTATTTTTTCAGCCCCTGTAGGAACCTTTATTTTTTGTAAAACTTGCTCGAAACCAATTTGTAGGGTTCACCCTGCCTGCTGCTTCACATTTAAGAACTTTTCAGTATCGTCGACACCTTAAAATGGGTGGGGGGTCCGATACCGGTAATGTGTTACGCTCTGTACATTATAATAGAGGTTTAGATCTGCTTTGTTATGATCATATCATAAGTGCACCTTCATCTTGGAAATCACCACTACTCGTATGTGAAAGGTTACAAGTGAATCCCTAATGTACGGTATTTTTATCTCAAGGGAAATTGATAAACTATCGCATTACTTTGTCATGTGGCAAGTATCTCAACCTGGAGATGATAAAACGAAATGCATTGGAACATAAATATTTCTTTCATTTTACTTAATGATCCTAGGTAGAGTCCTTATAATGTTCCACAGTAAATCTAAATTGTCATGGCTGGCTATAGTAGTAGAAATAATGGAGGTTCTAACTCACCTAGCCCACTGCATGGTCTAGATGAGTGAGGAACCGTCATAGAACTTTACTACTTGATAATGGGGGTTCTGGCTCAGTCTTTTTTAGTGGGGATTTTGACTCAACTGCGGTGATAAAAAGGAGAGCTCCCATGGAACTGGTCCCTGATGGGGTTCTGGCTCACTTGTGCTCGTTCAGCTCCCTGATGGGGTTCTGGCTCACTGTGTCCGATAATGTCCATGAGCGAGGGTGTGAATACCGTCGACGGTGTAGCGTTTATCGTCGAAGGAGCATAGTCTTTTTTGTTGATGAGTAGGGTGGAAAGTCGATGTCGTTGTGATCGGTAGGTTCTCATGGAGAAGTATTGTAGATGTCCCTGTTAGGGCTGTCTGTAATGATCGATGGTGGCAATGTGACCGATGACTGTTATTTCTTTTTTTTTACCCCTTTAGGGTTTTTTGATAGTCTCATACTCAAGTGTAATGCAATACATTTTAGATCGAAGTCCCATGAATTCTGTGATGGGTATTCCACAAGTTTCGTATCTGAACTTTCCGAGTTTCTTTTTATTGTCTTGACAGTGAAATGGGTTTGTTTTGGGATAATCGCTAAGATCAAAGAGATGGAGATGTTGATAGAGATCTGCGTAGACATCGTCGATGTGAATTTCGCAGACGAGCGAGTTAATACCGGTACTTGAATAGTCTGGCTTTATCTCCGTAGAGTCGTTGAATAAAGTCGTAATGAAACTCGAGCATGAGCATTTTGGAGAGGTCGAGAACGGCTGGACCAACGGAGATGGGTTTATCGAGCATGAGATGTGTTTTTCTGGATTCGATATCGACGAGTTCTTCGTCAAAGCTTTAAATTCTGACGAAGGCATAATTGGCTACGAGTTTATCTCGCCGTCGTGAGTTATTGACGACTTCGATTTTCTTCCTGCGTCTGATGTTTTCCAAGGTATTTCCGAAGACGCTGTTGTTCATTAGTTTAAAGAACATTTTACCGAAGTCTGTGGTGGTTTTGGCGCGTTGTTGGGTATTGACGTCTACGTAGGATTTCATCCATGGAGATTGTTTAAACTTGAGAGCTCGATGAATTTGTTGAAGAATTAGTCCATGTTGAAGAGCTTGTTCTAGCAGTCGATAATGTATCTTTTAGCGTGTTTTATGATGGAGATTGGGTACGAGTTTTTTTAATTTGATATCTCCGATGTCGAATTGTGTTTTTTCGTTGGAGTTATTGAGGAGAAAGCGTGGAGGTTGTGATGAGAAGTGGTGCAGCGCAGAAGGAATAATCGTTATGAGCGTCGTGGAGATGGGAGGGATATTCCAGATCTACTTCGACTAAATAGCCCCAGCTGTCCTGATATCCCGCTTGTCTTTTTGGAGAAATTGTTCTCCGGTGATCCAGTCAAAATCTCCTACGGTAAGGGATTGTGACATGGCCCTGCCATAGAGATTATTTTTAACGAGATAGAGGATTTAGGTGGAGGGTTGGGTAGGATCGTAGTTGGACATGTATTTGTTATTGGCGACTGAGTGTTTTTGGCTCTTGGTGCAGATGCCTCCTCGAATCATGCTCTCGGTGAACATGAACATGCCTGGATCTTGGAAGAGTTCAAGTTGTACTTGACTCGTCTTGAGATAAGCATCCCAGGAGAGACCGGGTGAGGAGAAATACCAAAGTGGATCGAGTTGGTAATGATCTAAACACATGAAGACATCCATGAGCTGAAGCATGTCCGTTCTCAGGTACAGGTCGTGATAATCTCCGACAGCATGACATCCGAGGTCATTCCATATCTTGTTCGCGTACTTATACTCTTCATCCGTGATATGGGAAAGATGTAAGTGAGAACAGAAGGTCTCCCGAGCTGGCAAGGAGATTTCATCGAATCTGGACCACGAATCGATGTACTCATAGGGATCAACTCCTTTTCGTTGGAGGAGAGGAGCACGAGTTCCAAATTCTTTTTCGAGATGCATGATTTTGGGATAGGTGTGAACGAGTTCTTCTAGCGATGACTCCATAAAATGGAACGAATCGATGAATTGGAAAAGTCCGATTGAAAACGACATGTAATTTTCAAAATTGTTGGTGATGCATTTGATGCAAGTTGTCACTGCGGCGAGAAGGATCTTGATTCGTGCATGGCTGAGTGCTGCGATGATGAAGTGTCTGTTTATCGCCCGCTTTCTTATCGAGTCCAAAGACGTTGAGGAAGAGTCTATCATTAAGTGTTTCTAGTTTAGAAACGTCCTTGACCGCTGAGGGAAAGGTGATTCCGGTGATGCTAAGCTTATCAAAATACGGCTTATACTTGGAGACTCGATCGGCATTGTAGCGCGGAAAGGAGAGCCCACACGAGTCAATAGTCGTTGTTTTTGACGTTGATACAGCCTTTGGTGGCCATTGTTTGCTTGGGGATTGGTACGTACTTACTTCCACGTAGCGGTGTGAATTTAGAAGTTTGAAACGAGATAGAATTGACTCCGGCGGAAATACAGGTCGATCATGACTTCTGATAATCTTCGATACAACGCTGCATAAACGACCAGGCGATGTCGACGATGTGACTGAAATCGTCAGCGCGATGGACGATGAGGGATTTGGATCTGATCCACACGTCGATGCTCTTGTGTTCCTTGATCAGGTGAATGTTGAAGGCGACTCCGAGTTTGATGGTGGTGTGAGTGCGTAGTTCTGCTTGGACGGTAGGATGTAGAATGTGTTGCAGGAGTGCTGAATACACACCGCACTGGAGGACATGGGAATGATCGTAGATGAATCTTTTGTCAGCCGCTCTTTACGCTTTTTCTGTTTCTCGTGGAGGTGGAAACCGTGTGATCTTATGGCGTTATCGTTGAATGGCTTGTGGATCGATTGGGGTAGTGTTGTCTCGATATCAGCTCGACCGGATCAACTGACGATGTCATGCTGAAGTCGAAGAAGTGTGTCTTTGGAAGCGGTATTTCCTGTGAGTGCTTTGTATTTGTCTCGCAGTTGCTTGAGTTACTGCTGCAAGGTGAGAATGAGCTTACGGCGGACGGGATCCTTTCGAGGCATCTCCGTTAAGGTTTTTAGGACGCGTTCGATGAGCTCGTATAAAGCGGCATTGGATCTGGGATAAGGTACTGGAGTATCCTGTATCGACTTAGCGATGCTCCAAAGTCGATGAGCGATATCATGACGAAGAATAAACTCTCTTCCTGGATCCGCAGGATTTTTGCTTTCCTTGAGGAGCAAGATTTTAGTCTATCCTAGCGATGATAGAGATACTATATAATATGGTCCTGTATTTCATGTCTTTTATTGATTGTATATTTTATCATTTCTTTAATTGTGTAGCAAAACTATTTAATCTATATTATATAGCAACATGACTCTACTTGGAACACAAACGTGTGCGTGGTTACCTCAGGGCAGTACGGAGAACTTTAACAGGTCCTGCACTAGAGTGCACTGCGCTCAGCATTATAATCTGATCAAGCGTGGAAGCCCAGGGGTAAAACTTTGTTTGGGGTCTCAGGTTATTCCATCGTATGCGTGTTTGTCCATGGAGTGAGGGCCACGATGTACCGTCATCATTTCGTGTTTGAGAAGTGGTTCTCATCGGCTGTTCCGTCTTTCATCTCAACGGAGACCCGTCGGATAATCGACTGTGCAATTTCGATATAACATCATAGCAAAACCATATGTCAAAAACCATGTTTTCACCCCTTTTTATGAGGATCGGCACTGGAGAAGATCTTCTCAATATCGTAGGTGATGCTGAGCGTGCCACTGTTGTAGTGTTTTTTTTCTGCTGAGCCGCCACGAGCAAGACGAGATCGCGCCCTATGCCTACGACTTTGGTGAGGGTGAGATTCTCGTTAATATCAATGCTGTGATGGAACGCGCTAACGATGGCCTCCTCTAGATCTTCCCGATTTTCCACAATGACATAGGTCATGTATCGCGTGTCATCCACGTGGTGCTCTGCCATCTCTACGTCCTCCATGCTTCTATACTAAGATAATTTTAAAATCTTTTTCAACGTTTTTTCCCCAGACATCGCATGCAGTGCTGCTTAATCAGATGTTCGTCGTAGTAGGCTTTCACCACACCCTCCTGAGCCAAATCATCCCGTTGCTCTCACGTGAGTAAGACCTCTTCGTCAGACATCTATAGATTTCTGGTCGTAGATTTTTTCGAATCGGCTGAGGGTTCTGCACTGATTACCTACCATGTCCACGATGAGCTCTCCATGGTTCTCATCTCACCGATCAACAATGCCATGTCAAAAGGAACTCCGCGCAGATGGATCGGAGTTTATTGAGCACTTTCTGATAGACTATCATGGCTTATTTGGTACTATTTTTTTATTTATTTTTTTTTGGCCTCCAAGCGTGGCGCGAGACGTTTCATCAGGGTCTGCATATTGAGTCCCTCTCCAGATAAAATTAGCATCATGGGGTTAGCTAGTGCTCCTGTGAAAATCGCTCCTGTTGCTGTCACGACGATCGGAATTATCGAAATGACTCTTAGAATGCGCTTGTAACGTCGGTAGGTATGTTTATCGACGTAGACCCGCCGATGATAATAGCGGTAATACGCTTCTAGCTCGCGACGTTGTTCAATAGGTAAATTCTCATCGATGTGGTTCAAGTCGAGGATCATTTGCTAAACTCTGCAGTAACAGTTCAAGCTGCGGGAAGTCCTCTTGTAAGAATAGGATATGCACGTTTACTTGATCATCGCCGATCTCAGACACTTTTTGTAATACCAGCCATAGGGGGTATATGTTAAAGCTCTGGGTGATTCTGGTCAGCTGATTTAATTTTACGAGATCCGGCAACATGTTAGGAGGTGCTGTCTGTTCCACATGGTCCAGATATTGTTGTGATTCTATGACGTGTAACATCTCATCCACAGGCAAATTTCGGTGATACCTGTAGAGGTAGTAATATGCCAGGGCGATTTATTCCACGTTGAGATGGACTTTCTCGAAGTCTTTGATAGCTAGAAAGATAAAATCTCTGTCTCTATGAAACCACAGACTCCAGTACTTTCTTTGATAGGTTTCTCGATCGTTTATCTTATCCAAAAGTTCCTGAGAGGCCTTCGGAACTTTGACAAAATGTCCTCGTGGAAGAATACTTCCTTTCTTAAACACAGGACTCAGCTTTTGTTCTATTTCCTCGGACTTAAAATGTTCTAAACACGCGTAGGAGGACGCAGCCACATCGGGGTCAATCTTCCCGTACACGCTAAACATCATAACGTTTAAAAGCGCTTCCGTGGCCTTGTTGTTTTCAAACACAAACGCCTCATCGCTAGTGGCATCCTCCTCCTTCCCAGAAGGACGATTGTCAAGGGTCATCACCACTACGATCGCGTCCACGTCTTCATATTCCAATCCCAACACGTTTGTTTATCTCGTCTTTGAGTGTTCGATTTTTGCGAAAGCTTTTTCGGGAGACCACATTGCCCATGCACTCGTGATCCTTTTAGTGGGCCTCGTCGTCTTCCTTTCGAGCAAATCGTCGTCGTTTGACGTAGCCCGTATTGAAGAGGAGGTCCACGAATGATAATTCTTGAATGATAACATGCACGATTCCTTCGATGGTTTTGACTAAACGCGCTGACTCTCGGTCGTTACAAAATTTGAAGACCGTCCAGTATCGGTCGATGGCCTGTCTGAACTGCTCTTGTCACATATGCCCCACAGACAGATGAGACCGTTTCGTGTCATCATTCTTCCATCCTTCGTGGGCCTCACTTTGTAGTCAGCTGAATCAAAATAAATATATCCACTGTAAAAAAAAATATCTATTTGACAATTCTAAGTAACTATCTATCCATGTGACTGTAATCAATTTTTTCACTAAAATACGTTCTTATTTGGTACAGAATACTAAAGTACCAAATCTGCTTGGTAATTCTTCTATCTTCATGTACTTTGTGTTGTGGGTGAATTTTATGTTTAAATATACTTTGCCTGTTTGGTAAAGCACTAATGTTGTCCCTATTAGAAAACTGCGTACCTTCCATTGTTTCAGCACACATCGCATGTTATGTAATACATGTCATAATTCATCATTCAAATTCCTTCAGATGTTAAATATATTCCTCCAGTTTTAAGAGATGGTTTTCATGTGTGTCCCAAGTTTGAACCAGGCTACCATTTGCCTGTGTCAAAACAAGTACAGGAAATAACTATCCCAATCAAGAGACCACAATGTAAATGCCAACGAGATTCGAATGGCATTCAGTAATTTTTAATCATTTGGTTTACATTCGTCGGTATCTACTGGTATGAAACATAGTTTATTCTTGGAGCTTTGTAGATTTTGTTTCCCTTGCTCTGCATTTCTTTTTCTATATGTAATATGTACAAAAGTATTGTGTTGTTTTTTTGTTGCTTTTTTCCCCGCTTCGTACTGTCCATATTTAAATATTGTGTTTACATGTTTAAGCAACTTTTTCCCTCTGGAGTTTGTTTTAAGTGCTTGCAAACTGCAACATGTATTATTAAGTTTGAACATGATTTGATATCTGCAGCGATACAAACCTTAACATGGATTCAGCTCGTATAAGTTTTGTCTACAACAGTGATCATACTTAAATTGACAACTGTAGTTTACAATAGGTCGCTAAACGTGGCAAGCACAACAATGTGAAAAAGGGAATATTATATGACCAGTTGGTTATAAACTAAGCTTAGGTACACTTTGAATTCAATCTTATATATCGATACGGTATATATGATAATGCTCCAACGAGTATATAACGATACGGTATATATGATAACGCTCCAACGAGACACAGAGAGAGAGAGAGCATCACAGAGACTAATTTCTGCAAGCAATACTCACTTTGTAAAATAAATCTTCTGTCATATTTATGTAGATTTTACGAATAATCTAATAGTCTCAGATTTTGATGTTAGCGTATATATTGTTACTACTCTATTGTCTTAAACTAAGTAACAGATAAGGGAAAACCATATTTGTAAAATTCAACTATAATTTTTTTCATTTGAATACAAGTGAAAATTTAAAAAGAACTTATTGTATTGTGAACTAGATCCCAAATAGTCGCAAACGTTTTATCGCATATCCAAAAGTACAGAGTATTTCAAATGAGTTCCAACGGTAGTTCCGACTTACGTCCAATCTTGAATGTGCTAATCTGCCAGGAATATCAAATCTGACGTGTCAACAGTCTTAGTGCATCACAAAGATATAATCCGGAATGTCAGCATATGAACTCATAATAATCCAGAAATAGTTACTTATCCTAAAATCAATGAGCACTTGTAATTCCAATGAATACTTGAAATCCTCTCATAATAATTGAACACAACTAAAATACTGATTCCACTACAGATGTTTAAGAAAGGAATGCGTAATTCTAAGGTAACCAACCCTTGTACAAAAATTTAAGACACAATAACAGAAGCAGGATGAGGTTCATAAGTTCATTTCCAGAACATTCTAACTTGTAAACAAGATCCGGTCCTTTACTCAGTTCTTAGCAGCCATCCAATCAGAAATTAAGTAGATCATATAATTTCCAAGTAAGCACATCTACAAACAAAATGACAATCTCTTACAGTACAAACCCACAATCGTAGACTTAATTAGCTATTTAATATTTTCTGTACAAAATGACCCTTGCAATCTATAAAGAAGTAAAAATTAAGTACGCAATATAGATATACATCACAATACACACACACACACACACACACACACATACAT
>JAECUM010049345.1:0-20010 GCA_016617855.1 Megalonaias nervosa
AAAGAAATCACTAAAATAAAAACCCATAAAGTCTTTAAATAAATTCACAATAATTATGTGCAGCTAGTATATATCCAAATAGTCTTTAAATATATGTTAGAACACTATAATTCTAACGAATGATTAAATTAAAAAAAATGAATTAATCTTCTCAATATAACTTCCACGACTGACAAGACTATTACAAATGCTTAATAACAAGCAATAATTCTATTCTATAAAATGCTAGATCGTAATTACTCAAACATAAGGACGGTTCAATGACTCGGTAATCAATGGTCACTTGAGTTTCACTGGCTAATCAAGAATTAGGTTAGTCAAGCCTTTTTAGAAAACCATCGTCAACCATTCACATCACGTGATGCTTACTTGAAATACAGTATATCTCAACCCTGAAGCTTATGAATGGATCGACGCACTTAATGCATGATTCATCTTAATTAGTAAATAACCCTTGCGAATTATAACTATAAATGATAATATACATAATATGGGTACACTTAATAATAAAATTTTATAATGTAAAAATCTGACCCGAGTAGTCTGATATAAACCTTTATAGCTTCTAGAAAATATGGTTGACACTTATGATTTTCATCAACGGCAATGAGATCACTTCAGCATTAACAAAAAATATGAAGATGTAATAGTTGCCTCCCTTACACCACTAAGGTTTGCGATATTGTCTACCGTGTCTTCTCAAGTGTAAGTCCGAGTTCAACTGGTAAGAACATGAGCCTGATCTGACATAATGCGCCGGCATATCTGAGTCTTTTTGTTTGTTCTACTGATTACTCCTAACAGAATTGCACAGATCCAGATCTGCTGTCGCATTATATGGCAGCAGATATGGATCTGTGCATTGTGCCGTTGGACTTAATATATAAGTGAGTAAAGACGGTACCATCTAGGGATAAAGTTTCTGTTCATGTACTTCCGCAGCTTTTCATGAAATTTAAAATAATACAGGCAGCAGATAACCTTAGTGTTGGCTACACTTTATAAAAGGCAGAAAGTAGGACCCTAATGATTTGCATTGCATTTCCAGGCTAAACTTTGCCTTAATGTCTTATCACAATTGTGTAGAAGGGGGAGGGGATCACAGCCCCACCCCCTAAAATTTAAATGGTAGGTTCCTAATAAATATTTACAGATCTAACCTGCAGCAGAATGTCGAAGACTGTCATTTTTCGACGTCTTCCTCCCAACGTTGAAAACTGAAAGCACTGCACATGGTGTACACAACTTCGCAGGGCATGGATATCAACTTGTCCCGATCCTTCATCCATTTGACTTGCTGCTTGCGCGTACGCCTTTCAGGTACTGTAAAATAATATATAACCATGAAAATATCCATTAAATGCATTCATATTTTACCAACATTTCATGTGAAACAAATGATCACCCCACTTCTGTCGAATAGACTCTTCCCTACAAGAAAATACAGTTAAGTGCATTATATAGTCCGTGTATCTTTAGATACATGTACATTGTTTACAAATACAATGTTATGATCATGTCAGTGTTGGTTCAACTTCAGAATGACTGGGGCAATGGTACTCTGTGGAATTCAGTTGAGGTCTCGACATTATTATGTATTTTATCAAAAAGTACTCAGCGCTCCGTGACTAATAAAGCAATAAATATGTGAAAAGATGAGTCTGATATTTTTTTTTTCTTTTTTTGATGTAACACATTAGTGGACAAGGTTTATTTTTTGATGTACGCATTGGTGAGCAAGGTTTATTTTTTATGTGCGCATTAGTGGGCAAGGTTTATTATTTGATGTACGCATTAGTGGGCAAGTTTTTTTGTAAGATGTTACGACTCTAGGTCTACTAGATGTATCAAAAAGAAAGTGAAACCAGCAATTTAGGTAAAATCAACAAGCAATTTATTTCCCTACATTACAAAATGAAAATTCAAAAGGCACTTACAATATTGTGAATTATATTCCAAATAATCTTAAATGTCCAAAAATATAAAATGTTCTGAATTAATTTCAATAATCTTGAATGTCATGATATAACACAATGATACAATCCATAATGTTTTTGAATGAGTCCACAGAACTCCAAAGTAATGTATTAATCCAAAAGTAACTGAGCATTTCAATAATTTCAATGAACATTTAAATAAATAATTCCTCTTGAATTCTATCTGATGTCAACAACACAACTATAAACTCTTATCATAAATAGATTCCCACAGACTAATCTAAAAAGGGATGAAGTATTTATTTATCAAATCCTTATTTATTCCCATTTTCACTTGACCTATGTCGTAAAAGAATGTGAAGCAATCCAAAAACCTAATCTGATTGTAAATTGAACTCAAATGAACATAATGTTTACAACTTACAGTCATGAACAAACGGTAAGCACACAATATAAATTAAATATACATAACAATGAAACGTTTGAAAACCATGGCACATATAATTTTACTAAATACAGGACAAGATAATAAGAAATATAAGAAACCTGAGAAACAATTAACCATTTATGGCCGTTGGGTTTTTATGATAGGTCGTTCATACTTCCTTTCTGGAGGAACTTGAACTTTTAGACAGAAATTTGTGGTCAGCATTGAGATGGAGGAAATATAGACGGGTTTACATTCAACGTTTGAAACATCTTAGAGCTAGTCTTTCACAATAGTCTAAATATTCGGCTTTACAAAATTCCATGCCGAATCAACACCTCTGTTTTGTGATAGTTGTTGTTTTGGGGCGAATGAAGAAGTTAATTCTAAATAGAAAGTGTTACCGGAATCAAACGTAGTTATTCAGACTGGACATACTTATGTCTAGCTCTGTTTTTGCTAATGTATTCAAATACGCCTCACGGCTAAAAGGAAGATTCTCTATCAGCCGATAACAGGTAATAGGCTCAGGGCTGTCCCTATCATTGGAAGCCCGAGGGGCCGAATTATAGGTTTATCTGCACCAACCAATTTTCATAGCCCGAGGGGCTGAATTATGGATTTATCTGCACCAATCGATGTTCATAATATAAAATCACCGCAACTCATCGCTCATAACATGGTTCATAAAGGATAAAGCTGCAGTTGTTTTATTGTCTACACTGACATAGCATCCCCAGGTGAAACTAAGATATATGATTCACGTCACAACAGGTACCGCTGTACCTTAAAGAAAAGCCTAACACAAAGTGCACTTCTTGTGTACTACGTTTAAATTATAAGTGCACTTCAACATCTACACGAAGTGGACATGACAATGCACATTTGTTAACAATGCAGTGCGTTATACAGAGCGGATTATGGAATATCCTGGGGGGGGGGGGCGGTTCCTAACAAGTAAGATGTCTGTCGGCTGGAACTCAAAGACGTTCGTACATTTTAAGTGTTTACAGGGCATAATTTGAACGGTATAACTGTAAAGAAAACTTACTCTAGAAAACGTTCCAGTTATTACGCGCTCATTTGTTCAAGGTTGGGGTTGAGAGACAGCCCCCGCCCCTTATATGCCACTTCCTAAGTGAACATGGTCGTGTACTAAAGTGAACAAGATAGTGCAATCTGGTAATCAAGGTTGAGCACAATAGTGAACAAGGTAGCGCAGAATGTTAAAAAAAAAAAAAATATATGCATGAAAATGAAATTGATTCTACACTGGAAAGGTCTTTAATATCTTTGAATACATCTGTCGAAAGTTAGCATTACCTTGTTATTTTCAATATGAATGAATGCATGACTGGAAGTGAATTTCATAAATAATAATTCCAAATTTAATCATAAACTTTCAAATATAATTCAATTTAAAATGTTACTTTATCAGCTCCCACGGGAAATAAGCACACCTACACCTCGTAGGTGTAAACATTAGATTCTTTTTCCTGGCTTTAAATGATAACTATGAGTCGCTAAGTCGTCGTACCTACATGAAATCATAAACTTGTCCCAAATCCTCCTCTAGGGCTAGCTACAGTTTAGTCTGTTGAGCATCCGTTATGATAAGAGACCAGTTATAAGATTAGGAATGCCAGGGCACCTTTCTACCTTGATGAAGGAAACTTTTTATCTTGGTGGAGAAAACAATCCTTTCTGTAAAAGGTACTGATGATTCTCGGGTGATGACATATACATGCGCATAATAAATAAAATAATACTAATTTTTATTTAGGTACACTCATAAAACATATATAAATCAGTCAAATAAGATTGACACAGTATGTACATCAATTCGGTTACAATACAAGCAAACATAAAACCACATGATCCACTAAGGATGACCCATAAAAGTTTATAAAAACTTGTTTTCAATGGGATCGGGCATGGTTTATTTTTCAAATAAGAATTCTATATTCAATTAAACTAAGAAATTAGTAGTAAGTATTAACACTTGACAACTGATTTCAGAATTAAAAATATCACCAATTGCCAATTCAAACTTTTCTTTCTTTTAAAAATATTTAATGAACCCCGTACATAGGTAGCTGTGGGTCAGGGTACCATCCCACAAATTACCTTACAAAGATTTTGATACAGATGCATTTAAAAGTGGCATCGATCTTTATAATAGAACAGTTCATTGGCAACAAGATCTTTAAAGATTTTACAACCTTCTCGGATGAAAAATTACCGATGCGATTCTTCAGTGTTACAGGTCATATGTCGTAAAAATTGAACCAATCAGCCGTATAAACCGGATTAATCGTATTTTTATTTGCGCAGACTTGATGATCGCCTTGGGGCATTAACTTTTAGTTGGACTTCTACACTTCGTCCCAAAGCTTGTCAATAATTGCTGACCTTTCTAGGATACAATAGTATTGGGAAAAGAGATTACCATCCTTGTCAGAAAATATGCCCAGTGTTCTCCAGCTCATTCCTCGTCTTGAAGCAAAGTGACACATGCTGTCCAAAATAGGTCAAATCTCTTACTATGTTGCCCGAGGACATCCTACAAAGGATAGATGATCTTTCTAACACCATGCCAGAAACTAAACATTGACACAGTAAAGTGAAAGAACATAAAACATTCGATTTCAGTTCTGTATCCAGCAAGTTTATTTCCACTTCAGCCATTACGTCCATTTGGAGAGTAGTGACGGCCTAGTAGCTATTCTGAACTCGTATTTATAATTATCATTGGGGCGTTAACATTATCATTTCAGTTCACCAATTAGAGGTCGTTGATTGCTTATATAATAGATACTGGGTAATTAACCTTACATTTTCCTTGACTCCAATTCTAAATACTAAACATAAACCGCCCTAAATTTGTTATGGGACAAATATGTAACCATTGAAGAAGCATGAGGATATTAATTTATCAAGGTTTCTGGGATATCAATTACAACTGAAGGTCAAATATTCAGTGGGTATATGGATAAAATCAGAGTAGACCAACTGTTTTCACTTTACGGTTGCTTGAAGAGCAAGCAAGTACTGTAACGAAGAGCAACCAGGAATTGAAAAGCAAAATAATAACTATATTTCATTTCAACAGAAAATGATAAGTAAATTTTCGGTCCTCTTACAACTTTGTGAGATATATCGTTTTTCAAGCATTTATTTTCAAAACAGTCTGTACATACATACATACATACATACATACATACATGCATGCATCCATCCATGCATGCATGCATGCATCCATCCATCCATGCATCCATGCATGGATGCATGCATCCATCCATCCATACATACATAAATGGAGTGTACACAAATCATAACATACATGGAGTATACACAAGTCCTATATACAAAACTGTTTTTGTGATGAAGTGTGCATGAGAGGATAACAAGCACTTTAAGTACATTATATGTGAGCAATTAGATTACCAAATTAACAGTTTTTTTTTAAAAAAAAATTAAGTTGAGGATAACAAGGAGGAAAGTAAGGAGGAAAGTAAGAATTTGAGCATAATGAATAATGCTGGAAAACGATTTGTTGATGCAGGACACATAAGTGACAATTGTATTGAAAATAATATTTTGTTCACGTGATCTAACATGCATAAAGTTATTTACAAAATTACTTAACATAGTATGTCATAAACTACCTTGCTGAAATTCAGACCTGAATATAAATTTGTAAACCATGAAACCAAAAACAATCCATTTGGGAGCTGCGACCGCCATAACACAGGAACCTTGCAAGTCACCCACTTTGCATGGGGCCTGTGCAGCCCCAAACTGGACCGTGGCCCGCATCAACTACGTCTTTCGCATTCTGCCCACAGATATTTGTGGCTCCCAAGTGAGAAGGATATAAGTGCCAACTGTGAAGATTGCAAATAGTGAAAAAATATCAATGCTGTTATATCCGCGTTAGAGTTATATGTTTCTTGACTTCCGCCAAATCAAGTCATTCAGTGATTCGTGGCTGTTGTAAATACTCGGCCCAGGTGCCTCCTGTGTACTTTGCCTGTCATATTCATCCGCAGTGAACCCACTTGCCAGTCTGATGAGATTAGACAGTGTGTTCAGGTCTGTGTACCCACTAGACCTGAAATGGAAAGCAACATTTGCGCGAGTATTTATGTGAACATGAAAATAACTTGATATACCATATATATATATATATATATATATATATATATATATATATATATATATATGTTTGGCTTCACTTGGAATGACATGTATTATTATGACAAGTACCTTCCTATGGGCTGTAGCTCCAGTTGTCAAATCTTTGAATATTTAAGCACCTCATTACAGTGGGTTGCAACACACAAATTGGGCATTGGCCACATGGTACATGTTTTATATGACTTTCTGCTGTTGGAATCAGACTATAACACCTGTAAGGACAAATTACACCAATTCTTAATTCTTTGTGCAGATATTGGTATTCCCATGTCTGTGGAAAAAATCATTTCTTCCCAGTACAACAATTACCTTTTTGGGCTATGAACTGGATACAGTCAAGATGGAAGTAAGACTTCCCATAGATAAACCCCATAACTGCTACAGTCTGAAAACACTCTGCCTACAGAAACCCAGACTGACGCTCCACAATCTCCAATCCATAATTGGTACACTCAATTTTGCATATGCTGTTGTCCTGCCTGGCAGAGCTTTCTTGAGAAGGTTGATTGATCTGACAGTGGGTGTGTCGAAACCACATCACTTCATACGCATTACGAGGGAGGTTCGGGCTGATCTGCATCTGTGTTGCACATTCCTGAGAGAATTCAATGGTAAATTGTTATTCCTCCCTGATCGCTGGCTGGACTCGCATGACATTCATTTGCACACTGATGCATCCAGCACAATTGGCTATGGTGGTGAGCTGGGCAGCAAATGGTTCTATGGCACATGGAATAAGGAATGGCGAGAGCAAGATATCACTGTCCTTGAGCTATATCCAATTGTCCTAGCCATCAAAATTTGGGCCCATCCACTTGGGAACAATTGCATTTACTTTCACACTGACAACTAGGCATTGGTTGATATTGTAAATAAGCAAACCTCAAAGAACCCTGGTCATTATGTTCCTTGTTACAGACCTGGTCCTTGCATGCCTCAGATACAACATACTATTTCAAACCTGTCACATCCTGGGAAAGGAAAATGTTAGGGCTGATGCTCTTTCTCGATTGCAGGTGCACAGATTCCGGACCTTGGGTCCACATGCGGACCCAGAACTAGTGTCAATACCGGCACTTCCCAACTTGATTCACTAACAAACACACTGGATACTCTATTGAATAGTACCTTGACACAAATGTCGAAAGTAGCATACATACGGAGCTGGAACCTATATCGAGTTTTCACTGCAGAATATACTTTGGAAACCTCAATACCAGTTTCTCAGGCTAATTTGGCACTTTTCATTTCTCATCTGGTTAACAGGCACTATGCCTCAGCAACAATATCATATGTATCTGCTATTGGTTTTGTACACCAAATCAATAATTATGCAGACCCTACAAACTCTTTCCTAATGCAGAAACTGCTGCAAGGATGCCACAGGAATAAAGTTTATTGTGATGCTAGATTGCCAATTGACAAGTGTATTTTAGAAAAACTTATCCACGCTACAACTCGTACTATAACTTCTTGGTACAAACAGCTCCTATTTCGAGTTATGTTTTCCTTGGCATTCCATGCCTTCCTGAGAATCGGGGAGATCACAGTGCAGTCCCTTAGCCTCCATAACCCTAATCTGTTGCACATTGATCAGTTGGCTCTTGACCACAATTCCATCTCTCTAACATTCAACACCTTCAAACACAGCCAGGGCCAGAAGTTGACTTTAAAAATTAATAAAAACAATAATGCTGCAGTTTCAAATCTCAGGCGATACATCCAAATGCCAGGTACTGGTCCAAGACCAATATTTATGTGTCTTTCAAACACACTTATAACTCGTGCAGAATTCAATGCACAGCTTAAACTTGCTCTGCAGTTCTGCAACATTGGTCCAAAATGTTCAAGAGTCATAGCTTTAGAATCGGAGCATCAACAACTGCTGCGGCGCAGGGCTTGTTTGATAGTCATATCTACAAAACTGTTTTTATATGAGTAAAAAATGTTCCCCACCGTTCGCTCTCCGTTCGCCCATTCGGCACACTTAGTAGTTGATAGGTGGAAGTCTGAGATTTTTTATTACTTATCTTGTTAGACCTTCTAATCCTCCCGATTTTACTCCTGCGGGAAAAATGTGTACATTGCGTACGATAGCATTGAACGCAGAAACACGAGTCCAGTCCGCAAATTGCCCTCCCCGAGAGTGCCATTGAGACTGCTATACGAGAGGCCCAATTGATTAGCTATTGAATTCCCGGAACAGCATCTCAAGCTTGAAATGTGTTGTGGCAGACGGATTATTTTTAAACATAGATGTTCTCCTTGACGATAATTCTCGGAGCAGGGCAGAAATGTTTTTAAGATTACGGTCCACAACATTACATTGACCATTGCCAATATGAAAACAACGCAAGTTATTGTAGGTGTACGTGCTAGTAGTTGAAACAGACATTAGCATACAAGATATCAGCTACGATAATGATTGATAAAGTGTGTGCGACCAAGTATGCGATCTTTAATATTGATAATAGAGACGTGCACATTATAATCGTCAAAAAGAACCAATTAATGAAAACGTTATTGCACTACGAAAAGCAGGCAATGGATGACAAGTTTTAACAGGTTCGTTCCATATTCGCAAAATAGGGAGGAATGCCTCGTGCTTTGTTTTTGTCAGCGCTGTTAAGCTTATGTCTGACTTATTTTCTTTTATGAACAAATGTTAGGCCATAACCTAACCAGTGAGTGTATTACCCTGTTTATCAAAATATTCCTGATTCGAATCTCGCTGACAAAACTGTATTTTATTTAATAAATCGATGAAATGGTCGAGCCTGGGTTGAGTTGCCATGATACGTGAAATTCAAATCTGACGATGAACTATCAGCGTGATTAAGACTATGAAGCATGCATAATCACTTGAGACGTAGTTTAGTTTGAAACAACCTCTGAGTTTTTAGGCACTCTGAGGTTCATTCGGGGTTCCAAATTAAAACTGTCGTAGTCAACACTGATTAGTAACACATCTTTGGACTGTAAAATAAAAAAATATGTACAACCGCTTAAGATATCAGCTTGCCTATAAATTTCAAAGAAATACTACCAACAAGCACAATTCTTGTGGAGACTGTTTTCTTTTGTGTGAGAAAAGTATATTGAATAATTGCAGCAACATTATATAATGATGCCGAAAGCATCACCGTTTCATATGTTCAGTGTTGTGGAAAAGTTATGGGTGTAGCTGATACTTGAATTACTCACACAGTGGTATCTTTATAACGTCACAGAAATGATCAAATTACTGTTTAGCTTGAATGAATCACATCGGTGTGTCAAAGAAGCCACAAAAATGATCTTTGACCTTTCAAATATGTATCTGGAGCGCAATGAAAACTTAACCGGTTAGAAACGTGAAAGTCATTGCATGAATTTGTGGGAAAATATTTCAAATCTTTGACGTTGACCGAGTTAAACAGGGACGACACAGAAAAACCTAGTGATGACTAAATATAAGGAAATACCAAGCGATTGCACAGACAGCGAAATACCGATAACAAAGAAAGCGAAGATCATCACTGGAAAATCAATAGACAAATGTCTTGGTAATATAATATAACAATGGCATATACACTAACGAACTTTCAGAGGCAATGCGAACTGATGTACAGAACGGAGGAGTGCAGTGTAATATATTCTCTGAAGCAGTTTCCAAGTTTAATGCAGTTTAAACTATAGACTATATATACAAGCACACCAGAGCGTTTAACCAGCCTTGAAAATACAAACAGTACATTGGTAAACTCAAGTACCAACACTGAATTCCCAGAATAAGCTAGTGGTTTTCCAGAGGCGGGCTAGGTACCACTATGTGTGGATAAAAGCGCTTCCCCGAATGATTTACCGACACAGCAAGCATCATGGTAGAAACTTTCCTTTCGAAGTTGCATGCATGTTTTACTGCGGGTAAGTCAGCGAGAAACTGCAGCTTACGATCATGACAGAACCCGGCAAGAACATTTTGAAATTCAGTTTGGTGCAAAGGAAGCTAAAGGTCCAGCATGTGAACTGTGCGAACTTTGAATATCTGAACGTTCCCCTTTTAAGCTTTGCTTCCCGAAGACGTCCTCGCGTTGCAATCGAATCCAATGTGGGATTTCCGTAGCAACTCACCGATACGCTTAAGGCAATAATCCGCTCGTAGATGGATATGACCCCGCTGTCTCAAATAGTTACATTGTGTATCTGGTTGCCAGCATCTTGTATGAATGGGCGGTAATGCATCCAAAACATGTTAGCTAGTTTCAGTGGATCGATCCTGCGGATGTAGACATTCACAAATACATGGACAAATACGACAGCAAAAGCAAAAGTTTGCCCCCGCAGGACACCAAGCAGTGGATATTCCCTAACGAAAGCATTACTTACGCGCATGGACACCGCTCGATTGCGATTTCAGAATAAATCTTGGAGATATTTACCTATCACGACTTGCAATTCCTCTCGCATATAGTCTCTGTTTGGTGAATTTGCCTCCCATGGTTGGACCGCAGAGGAATCATCAGCGGGTGCAAGATTGTAACGTGTTGGAATTCCCGGAATGTCAGTCAGGTCCGAGGTTGTAAATAATATCAATAAACCAAACTGTGTCAGTAGCACGACGTTGCCATCGTTATAATTCCCCAGGTGCATATAAATATCGGATCGAATCCAAGTGGAATTAATGGGGATGGTTATAGAACTGATTGTGTACAATGGTGACTGTCTTCTTTCGAATAGTGTTTGCGGATTTAATCCGTTATTGTATGCGGTTTCAGTTGTTCAACGCTGATGTGACCGAGCGAAACTGTGTCACCCACTGGAGAGCGAGCATTCCGGGTACGATCCATTCAACATTCCTGCGTGTACTGGTGCCCAAATAATCGTTCTCGAAGTGTGAATCGTTCCACAATAGTCTGGTCGGGATATATTAAGATGTCCAACACGAACCAGCCAATTATGTTATGCCAACAACACAGCAAAAGCTCTGAAAAATTCGTTGCCCAGACTCCACTTGCAGAAGCCATGGCCACTAGCTGAATCTTTGGGCGTCAGCCGATACCCTTCTTTGTATGTATTGCAACATTTCATTAGTTAACGCGTATTTATATGTCTGTTCTTGTGGGGATTGTTATGGTTGGGGTGGGGTGCTTCCAATATTTTATTTTAACTATTATAGAAGTCTCACCCAGGCTCTATTTTGTTGGAAGTTAAACTTAGTGAAATATAGATGTAAAGCTCCGAGCCCCCAGTCAGCAATGCCGATGGTTAGATGGTTAAATGTACAAAAAAGGTTGAAATTCAATGAATAGCAATTTAATAACCTTGTATTTCTTCTCATCTGGTGTATCCTTTCTCTCTCATATTTCTCTCAATTCCTTCTCCTCTCCCTCCTCGACTTTTCTCCAAATTCCTTCTCCTCCTCCTCCTCGATTTTCTCTAGACTCCTTCTCCTCCTCCACTTTCTCTAGACTCTCATCCTCCTCCTCCACTTCTCTACCACGACTACTCTTCTGTCGACATCGACCGTCTCGGCTACAGCCTCAATTACGTCTCTAACTCTTGAAGACTCGGGACCCAATAGAACCCGAAGTTCTGTGTTCCCTAAAAAGCTTCCTGTGAAAACACAAGGACGGTACAATCTTTTTCCTTAGCCCTCTCATCTCACACAACACACAGCCTATCATCAGATAACGGCTATTAAATTTCTTCGGGCACGCATTCGTTTACATCGAGATACCCATACGTTCTTGCATAGTAAACAAACGTCATAATAAAAGGCACGGTATCAATTACTGCTCATACATACATCAATAAAGTCTGTCACATCAGTACATATACCTAATCCCGTCATACTAAACAATATCACAATAATCAGACGCATTTCTTTACCTTACAACTCATACAAAGCACACAAATATTCAAATATCCATGCTCTGATATACGCATACACCCATAGTAACTAATCTTACATACTTCAACCATGTTTCCAAATTCACAGATTCACAATTTAAGCATGTGTAAATTCTAACATAACACGTTAATACTACGAAGTAACCTAATAGCGAATTACAAAATTAATTCTGACCACAAGCTAACAATCTACATAATTCCGCCTCGCATCTAATAATTCTCTACGTAAGCTCAAGTCCATTCTCAAATACGCATGTAAATGAAACACTACAAAGGTAATTCTACATACTAAACGATCCTAGTAATTAAGTATACATACTACAAATAATTACAATTATGATGCCGTAATATTCTGCAAAAATCGAGCAAATAACTTACTGACCTTTCGGAGCTTTTCTTTCCTTAGAATCTATCTAAGGTTTGCCGCCAGATTACGAGTGGCTTATTCTCGGAGTAACCCTATTGATCTGCAATCCCTCTAAGCGAATACTAAATTTTCTCTTACAAGTGTGAAGTATCATTCGAGTTGGAATTGTAATCGTACCCTCTATCTCAATTCCGACTGGATATCGCTGTGAACCGATGCAATCAAACTTAGCGGACAATGTCCCTCTCGCTGTCTGTCAACGTGGGGACGGATGAGAACACGCCCCGCTCACCCCGCGGGCTTTCCTTTGATCTTTGCACTAAGCTTTAACACATAGGTCTGATAACTATAAGCCTTTGTTTTAATGGTGCGATCTATCGCCTTTGCCGATTCAAGATTCCGGATCTCCGGAGGGTTAAGTAACCTTGCGTAAGAGCTTAACACTCTCCCGCGGAAATCTTTAGACATCAAACACATGGCCGCGGTAATATTCCCAAGACAGGTAGATTATAGCTTATACATGACTTTATAGCTGGAGCTTAGCAAACATGATACCCCTCATACCCGATCACGTGGGAGAAATGAAACATCTGCCTTATAAACTGTTTGCTGTCCTCACACCATCCAAAGAAAATCTTTCTTGGCGAGGGCAGGTCAGTATGCCACAAGGCTTGTTTGCACAACCTTGCTGTAACGACCTCGGGGGTAAACGTTGCTGCACTAGCTAACTATTCAAAAGTTGCTTAACCCTTTCAATAGCCTTGGTGACAATAGTGTAGCATGGCCAGTTTTTATCTGTGTTTGGTTTCAATAGTACACTTGAACCTAGAAAGAGTGGCCTTTGAGCACCAAAGAGAAGTTTGTTCTTCATGCTCATTTAATAATCCATCTGACCATTCTAAGTGTATCATTAATTGCATTTAAGTCATGGATGAGATCCACATCGACAGGTTGGTGTGCACGGATATCAATTGATACTTTGTGTATCTGGCAAGGAATATTTGCATCCAGGGAGATTTTTCACCGGGGTATTTCTTCCATGTTGCCCCCGGTAGCTTTGTTAACGTAGCAGTTAAATCACCGAGGAGTTTTAGACGTTGAAGCTCAGTAACAGGAAGTTCTCACAAATGTAAATTTCTTTGCTCCACACCGGAAACAAGTTACAGCGATCGATTTCTTTACGAATTGTAATGCGACATTGCATACAATATGAAGTCATGAGACACAACAAGTGATATTCGTTATGGCTTCACGAGAAAGAACAGTCGACTTTACCATCATTGAAATCCAAACAATTTAAGCATTGTGACATATTTCAAACACTGTTCGCACTTCTATTATTGGCCCAGCTGGATCTTGGAAAACCTAGGTGTTGTTGAATCTGATCATGCGATGGTTAATATGGAATCGATTGCATGTGATTGCTCCATTTGCTAACGATCAGCTACGATATGATGTATTCAAGAATTTTACGGAAGCGCTTGCTTTGTAGTTGAGAAACCAAGCTTCCACCATTGATTACTTTTCCATAATCGATGAAGCCCCAACCCTTGACGACCTTGACCCAATAATGTTGCATACGATAATGTGATGCCTGATCATCAAGACAAACCATCATGAATATTTTCCAGAGGACGACACACAAACACTGACAACGATACGCTCACGTGCCTTAAGTGATCCTGAACAATTGCAATATGCTGATGATATTTAGCGACGTTAACGCGCATGGTCTCGCAAATATTCATTGCACTCAGTTTGCAACCGACCACTCATGGGGTGAGTTTTGGAATATGTTTGCGGAGGTCACAAAGTACCCGTATAGTATTCTCACTATTGACTTGATTATTGGACCGCGTAGCGGTCTGGCCGCCGGGTAAAGAAACGCGTGGGGCTGGACACAAAACAAAAGGAGAAATTAAACAACTACGATAAACTTAAACAATGATTATTGCTATATCAGAAACTGCTGATCGACATCGCAAAGATGGACGCAATCAACTAGAATGTCTTCGCGAGTACATAGGAGCCCTCAAACGTATGAAAGATGTTACAGTTGCGATGATCCCCCCCCCCCAGTAAAACCTGGCAGCCTGCTTTAAACAAACGTTTGTACCACTGATCGAACCAACCAAAGAGATCCTTGCCAAGAATGCGGAAATAGCCGAATAAGCGAAGAAAGTCGCAGAAACTACCACAGCGACGATTTGAACAGAAAGTCAACTTGTCAGCACAATGAGCACAAATTCAAAAACGGTTAGAGGACATACAAGAGGATAACAAACATATTTCTGCTGTCATCGATTGGATTATCTGTCATCCACAGCGATAATTTCGACAACATAACTTTGCCAACAGCGATACCACCAGCACGCCAGATTGTATCATTTCTGTTGTCCTCTCGAAATAATGCGAAATTTCGCTTGACTTTACAAAGATTTGCACGTGCATATCACAAGAGTTTGTCGTTCATGGGCCGAGACCAAAACGTTGACACAGGTGTCGTCGCGAAAAACCTGTCCAAAAGCACAGAGAACCAGGGAATTAGGGACCCTGGTATGTCGGTCGCTTTTTTCAAAAACTGTTGATGATGCTGATACTACAACGAAACAATATGTGGATGTAAAAGCCGCACTATGTGTTATCAACTCTACCCTCGCCTATACGTACAGTAAATATTCATGGGTAGTATACAGTGGAATATTAACCAACTCAGAAAAGCAAAAGGGAACGAACATAGCAAATGGTCGACTTGCTTTCATTGGTGATGGCTTTGATAGGCCCAACTTTTATATCTATACGGTGTGCAAGTCTGAATCGTATTTATTCATAGTCACGTGCCCCCTACGGAATTATTACTACCCCCGGAGAAGGACGGACAATTAAAGATTAAATAGCTCCGAGCCCCCAGTCAGCAAGGCCGACGGTCTAGGTGCATAAAATGTAATAATAATAAGGTGAAAGGTATAACAATTTAATAAACTATATCACGGTATTCAACAATTACAGGACAATTTTTCAATGCAATTGCTTCCAATCAATACAAGACCTATTCAAATTGACAGTTATTTCATCACGCTAAATTAAAGGTTAGAGTGTTTCCTTCCCGTGTTCCTTCTATGTTACTCATCTGCAACTTCCGCCTTGTCAGTACTTCTGGTACCATTGTTTCCGTTCTGCAGTCCTGCGCTTTCGCACAACTGCCTATTCTCCTGGCCCTGCGCCTTCGCAGTACTGCCTATACTGACGGGCTCTGCGCATCTTCTTCTCTCTCGAATCTTCGGGTGGCGTCCTATCCAACCCGGAAAGCTTCCTCAGAAGCCTTTGTTCCAAATCTCGTCCGAGATTTCATAGAATTCCCTTTCCCGCTCTTTTGTAAGAGTGCCCAATTTGCTCTCGGAGTATGTGATGTTTATTTAAACACTTCCAAAACTGTATTGATTCTTCCAAAATGAATGTAACAGGATAATGTCAGGCTGCTTGAGAAATCCGCCCAAACATTTGACTATCTTAGTTCTGATTGGATACCGGTGGTCTCTTTGAAAACTGTCTGGGGTAGTGGCACTGATATGTTAAGATGTCTGGTTTTTCCGGTCTCTAAGGCTAAGCCGACCAGTGACATCAATGGCTGACTGCAAAACAAACAGAGTTTCTCACCACCGCGGTAAGGTTCTCTTCGAATTAACTGCGAACTTGACAGGTAGTTTCTTTGTTTCTGAATCGGTCTAAAGTCGTAATATATTGACATTATCCAAAGGACCTTGAATTACGAATTCTATAAGAAGACATGTATAAACATGAGGCAGGAATTGTTAGCAAATTTTCTCACACAACGTGACATTCATCTTAGACTTAGTGGATGGTGGGGTGCAATAACAATACTAATACATAATTATTACCGTGGTAGACCATCAGTAACGCGTACCGTCTAAGACAATAATGTTAAAAGTCTTTCACATACACTATATCGGTGTAGTTGGTCGCCGAAGATGAAATTCAGTTCGAAGGACTTAACATCTATAATATACACACTGAAATATAATCTTTTTAAAAGTCAGACTGAAATCAATAGTTGAATTTACATCCTAGTGTTCCAGTACCAACTCGATGCCATATTGGCATTATAGCAATAAGACGCGAAAACGCTCAGTCGCAAAGTACGCCACCGTTCGTGAAAGTACGCAGAGATGGTTTCCACAACAAAGAAGTGGAATTTGCGACAAATCCAAGCCGGTTGCATTCCCAGTTAATTATATTGAACCTACAATGACTCGACTGAGAAGAGAAAAATCTCGACTGATATTCAACAAGGATGCACTTGTCCGTGCAACAATTTTTGAGCAAAAGCGAGAACCATCCTTATTGACACTATTTAATGGTACATTCGATATAATTCTAAGAGAACGTGGTGCTAGGCCCCCAGAATACACAGTCGCTGAAGACTTAATATTCGCCAGACGAATGTAAGTGGCTAGAATTGCGTGTGCTTGTTGCGCCTAAAGAAGGTAAGCTTGCTGAGTATTTGGCGATCACCTTATTAGTAGAAAAAATAGGATGGACACTCAGTTACCGACACGAGAAAATAATCTACTTAGAACTTTTTGCGGTAACACAACCAAACCTTAGTACAATTATCAAGCTGGAAAATACAAGTTCCAAGCACAGATACGGAACCGAGGCGATAGTGAGCCAAAATATATAACAGATTTACAGGGAGTTAAAATCAAGAAATTAGTTGCATGTTCATATTGATCTATCTGCCAACTCAAAGTAGTGTATTGATAGTGGCTACACTGGGGCGCCTCATGGAAACAATCAAAGTATGGGTCTCACGCGGGATACATTCGTGTGCATAAATCCCGAGTGAAAAATGTCATATGGGTATTAAAAGGGATTTCGTGATTTTAAACAGTGAGCAAGATCCAAAAGTTCTAGGATGATACTACTTCTGATAGTGAGTCATACATATTTATATTGTGTAGAAAATGTTAGGAATTGTGACTCTTTCATATTTAAGCAACTTTTTCTGTTTAAAACTATGTTTCCTGAATATTGTCGGAGTGTTTAATTAAATATTGCAATATGCATAAAAATCTTCTGATCGTGATTGATGAGTTTAGTTAACCCTAAAGTTAAATCTTCCATATCGTCCTCGTAAAAATGAATACAAACTCCTAAAGTTCGAAATCCTTATGTTTTAAAAAAAACAGACAAAATGACATGTAAATTAATAGCAAATGATTTTATTGTTTTAAAACAATAAAAGATTTGGAAAATATGCGTAAACAATAAAATTAGGATATAAGTCTTGATATCATTAGCAGTAATTATACAAGATTTGAATTTACACTAAAAAGAATCTAATTTCGATACGAATAGGTTTTGGTGAATTTGGATCCCATGCAGCGATGAGAAAAAGATAGTGTTTCGAAAAAGAACGAAGATTATAGTCACATATTTTGGTTTCGTAAGATACGATATATAATCAGGTACAATTCTATTGACCTTTAATACATAAAGCAACCATTTTTAAAATAGTAACCTATTTAGTCTCGAAAACAATTCAGAAGTACATATACACACAGTCTCTCTCTCTCTCTCTCTCTCTCTCTCTCTCTCTCTCTCTCTCTCAAACAAGATATCCATAAACACAGTAACATTATGTATTTCTCGACCTGTTCTGAAACTGGAGTGCAAGAAGGTTAGCGAAAACAAGCTTTCAAGCGATGTGGTATAAAGTCTCCAACGACAGGAAATCACTCTTCTATTCCCAGTATTAGATGTGCAAAAGTGTTAATGGAATTTATGTTAAACCTCATTCTGTGGGCGCAAACTTTGATTGATGTAATCTGTTTAGTTCAAACATTTTATTACATAATTTTTTTTGGGGGGGGATTACAAGATGTACTGTATTGAAGGTAAGGGATTAGATGGAAAGCCAATGGCTTTATGCGTTATTAGTCAAAGGCGATGCCACAATTGTAAATTGAGGGCGGAAGATGTTGAAGTTTAAATTGTTGAATAGTCAAAGCGGAAGTGTTTCTTAACAAAACATTAGCATTTGACCAAGGGAATATAAAGCGCAAAGGTGAACAACGAACGAGTTGATCAAAGATGAGAATAAAGAAGAAAGAAAGAAGATAAAATGAAAAACAGATAAGGAATATGTGTTGAACATTGTGTATGAAGCTAATGGAACAAGGAAAGTATCGAAAACACAAAGCGATATTGAAACTATATAGGTCTTCCTGGTAGATCGAGTCGTTTTAGAAGCAATAGCCAACTATTTTATATAAAAAATAAAGTGGTAACTGCTGTTTATTGCTGTAAAATTTCTTTTTCATGACCCGTACAAGTGCACAAATATCAATAAAAGGTACATTAATGTAAATCGTTTTGACGTTTCAAAACATTTATGAACGGCATCAAAATACGAATGTTTTACTTCATATAGAAATCGTTATATCACAATACAAATACGTATTTAAAGTTGGTGTTAGCGAATGAACAATTCCATGTGTTGTTCTTGGTAATATTCACAAGAAAAAAAAAAGTCTTGTTTAAATTCTGCAATTACATTCTTTTTCAATAATTGCTGGTTAAGTGACCTGTAAGATTTCCTGACTTGAGCACGAAAAATTTGACATTCCTGTCTACTCCAAACAAAAAAAATCTGGCAACATCAGTGAAGCGATTATATAATGCGATTTTGAACTTGTTAATGGGGTTGCTTTGACGATTCTCGATTGATAAGGTGTTACATTCTCGAAGAAACCTACTGTAGTAAAGACTTCTACTTGATTGTACTGACTGAAATTGTTTACATTACGTAAGTTAAAGAGTCGTATCATTAACCGCTGATGGAATAATCAGAGTAGCGATATAGGGAGTGCTCAAACCTGTTGTCCTTTTATGTAAACGTGTAAGTTTGCGTTTCGATCGTCTGGATTCAAGACTTTCCCATCGTACATGTCGATGTAAAGCTTCAATAGATGCTAAGTCCTTGGCACCAGTCACGATTCCACCTGTATCGTTTTGTATTTTTTCGAGTTCGCTTTATGCAAGTTTTGTATAATTGTCCCATATTCCAGTACAGGTGTTATTATAAATATACAACTTTCAACTTTCTCATAACTTTACATTTGAGTCTGCGCAATAAATTATATTTAGGCTATGTTTTAACTTTT
>JAECUM010049349.1:0-17841 GCA_016617855.1 Megalonaias nervosa
AGGGAGTCACGTGACCCCCCTTGACCCATGCTGCGGGCACCGATGCTTACACACTTAGTACTATGCAAACATGGAAACAATTTTGGCAGTCGAAATATAAAGCAAAATGAATCTTGCAATACTCCAAGTCTTGGAATTGATGCTTTTTATGGAATGAGACAACAGAAATTCATTCCGTACAAGATGCAGCTGATGCCCGGATACGCATTTGAAAGACCTGTCACATGGAGATAATTGGAATATTTTTATGCTGGTCGATGTATGCATTGATTTCAACACAGAAATTTAGTATACTCTCAGTCTCAGTAATTTAAAATCCATTTAACTGATTTAGAAATATATCATCCATAATGCAAAAAGTTGTTGTCAATTGTGTTAGAAATATTTGCTTTTCCACACATTTATTATAGTTGTTCCGTTGTTACCCAGTTTTACAGACTGAAAATAGTTGAATACAATAATACACATGCAACAAAGTCTCGATGTAGTCAACAAATAAAATATAATACATAATATAATTGCATGGAAAATTGGGCCCAAGTACTCAATATAGGTTTTGTCTATCCATGGCACATCGAATAATGATTTTAGTTTCTGCATATCAGTGGTATATCCAAGAGATATTAAAACCATCAGTTATTCAAATTAGGAAACCTTTTTCTCTTTTTCACAATTGTGATCCTATTTAAAAGTTGATTATCATCATTTTTTTTTTTCGTTTTGCGAATTGCATTATTTTTCAAAACACCCCTCCTGACCTGCCAATGTGAGGTGTTACGAGTCTATGCTCTTAAAATATTTCCCTAGAATACAAAGTGAAAATGGGAAAAAAGAACTTACGGTATTGCGAATTAAATCCCAAAATAATCCAAGAATTAGATCAGACACAAGTCCTAGTAACTTAAAGTCCTGAATAAAACTCAGTACATGTCCCGAAGAGATCCAAAATTGAAGGCGATGACGTGTCTGTAATAGCGTATGAATTAGATCAGACACAAGTCCTAGTAACTTAAAGTCCTGAATAAAACTCAGTACATGTCCCGAAGAGATCCAAAATTGAAGGCGATGACGTGTCTGTAATAGCGTATGGAGTGCTGATGTGTCAACAGTCTTTTGTTAAATCACAGTAATATAATTCCAGGTTTGAATATATTATAAATTCCAGTGAATGTCCTTATCCAAGAATTTTATCAGAGCACTTTGTTCTGTCTTGATTCTGTTGCTTATGTTTCAATTTGTAGCAATCAGAAATAACGTGTCCTTTCTTCTCGCAATAGGTACACGTAGGAAGAGATAAGGATTTCTGATCAATCTTATCAGAAACTTGATTTCTAAAAGATGTGCCAGACTGAGATTTGGAATGGCTCGTATTAGGTTAAAATACCTTTTTCTACCAGAAGACTGCGGAGTAGAAGACTTACTTACAAAATAAATTTTATGAGCTAAGGAATATTCATCAGCTGTACGAGCAGTATTTTCTAACGTTTCGACCTTATGCTCATCGAGATAAGTCTTACCGTCAGTATGGACACATTTCTTGAACTCAGGTATTACGAGTTGTCTTAGATTTTTGTAATCTTGATCAACTTTCTTGGCTAAGCACTCCCTATCAAATAACTGCTTTTTTACTCTTGCAAATTGGGCATAGGCTTGTCCAGCTTCTTTTTTTTAGTTCCTTAATTGTTGCCGATAAGCCTCAGGGACTAACTCAAAACCCTTTGAGACGCATTCCTTAACCAGATCATAGTCAGCACTTTGCTGTACTGACAGGGAAGCATAGATGTATCGGGCTTTGCCAAAAAGTGCACTCTGTAATAATAGAGTCTAATGCTCTCTTGGCCATTTCGAATTTTCAGCAATTTTTTCAAAATGAGGAAAATATTTATCTACTTCTTTTTCTCTAAAAGGGGGCACTAACCTAATAGTCTTAGTAACATCAAAACTTGAATTATATGTAAAGTGGGGATGTGCTTTTCGCTTACCACCTCAAATTCTTTCAATCTAAATTGAAATACTTTTTCTTCCTTTTCTGTTTGTATTTGCATTTGCATTTGGCTCTCTCCTATTTCTCCAATTGCATTTGCATTTGTTTTTCTTCTTTCTGTAACTGCATTTGTCTCTCCCTCTTCTTTCTGCAACTGCATTTTACTCACTCTTTCCTCTTTACATAACTGCATCTGTCTTTCTTGAAGCTCGAGCTTTCTTAACTCTAATTCCATCTTGTATTTTAATTTTAATTCCTTTACTTTTATGTTTGAATCTGATACAGACTTACTAATCAAATCCAAAGCACTTTTATCCAAAATATTCTTTTTCACCAAAGATGGGACCAAAATATTTTTTATTTCTTGCTTCGTTAAAGAAGCTTTTGCCTCAGAAAGATCGTATTTTCTGACAAGCTGAAGCAATTCATCTTTTTCAACGAGTTTAACTACTCCTGTGTAGGATTTGAAATAAAGATCTCCACTTTAGATGACAGTGTGAAAAGCTTGTTGAATTCACTAAAGATTTCTAAAATG
Source organism: Megalonaias nervosa (assembly GCA_016617855.1). Lineage (NCBI taxonomy): Eukaryota > Metazoa > Mollusca > Bivalvia > Unionida > Unionidae > Megalonaias > Megalonaias nervosa. Next base: position 2,520 of record JAECUM010049349.1, read on the forward strand.
TGAAACAATACTTGGGATTTTGAAAATTCCGAAACTAGGGGAATTTAAATTTCAAACACAAAGTTTTCTGAAATATTTTAGCAAAATTCGTATCCCGGACGAGCCCCCTCTTTTTTGTTACGAATCTCTGCTCTTAAAATAAATAACAGAAAAGAGTGAAAGACAACAAGCTTTGTACAATTTAACAAATAATTTATTTCCTTGGAATACAAAAGTGAAAATGAGAAAAAATAACTTACGGTATTGCCAATTAAATCTCAAAATAATCCAAGAATTAGATCAGACACAAGTCCTAGTAATTTAACGTCCTGAATAAAACGCAGTACAAGTCCCGAAGAGATCCAAAACTGAAGACGATGACGTGTCTGTTGTAGCGTATGGAGTGCTGATGTGTAAACAGTCTTTTGTTAAATCACAGTAATACAATTCCAGGTTTGAATAGATTATAAATTTCAATGAATGTCTTCATCCAAGAATTTTATCAGAGCACTTTTGTATTTCCAGAGAAAAGAATTACTCGAATTCAATAATTTGAAGAAAATAAAATTCAGCCCAAACTGGTCACAACATACTACAACTTGAAGGTGCTAAATATTAAAGCACGAATGAATAAATCCTTACAATCACAGGATTATATAGTTCTCTACTTGACCTCAGGTCTCAATTAGCATTTTCTATACAAAAAATTACCTAATGGAAAATAACCTTCTAGTGTGATCTACTGAGCCTTGTTTATTTACAGCACAATAACCTGTACAATTTGCTTAGGATACTCCAAAACCCTGACCCAAATCAACATATTTACTCCTTCTTGTTTACCTAAATAATAATCCTGATATTAAGTTCATACACATAGAGAATAATGAAGCTATTATTAGTTGTTTACATAAAATTAAATTTAAAAGAAATTTAAAATGTCAATCAGGTCAAGCAGAAATAAATTCAATTTCGAACAAGGTCAAGTCCAGCATACAATGTTACATTACAGTAGTATGTAATGAAATAAAACAATTTTTTTTAAAACTAAGAAACAAATAATTAAATTAACTATACATAACACAGATCATTTTTCTGTCACCAAACATTTATCGGCAACGCAAAAATTTAGAGTACAAGGTTTTAATATCAAACAAAAAGTAAAATATTTTGAATTCAGTGGTATTAATACATTAAAAATGGAACAGTTTTATTTATTGATCGGACGATTCCCACAATAAAAGCAATACGATGCAGACTACTAAACAGGAATGTTTAATCTGATGATTGATGAATCCTTTCCTCTGCGGCACATGTCAGATGACGAAAATGAAGCACTGTAATATTGCGTAATTAATAAACGTTGCATTCAGCAGCAAACTTTACATTCTGTTTCAGTTTGCTTCATTTCAGTTATTGCCCCGGAGCTGAATGAAGTATTAAAGCACCAGAAAATGCATTTAGTTATTCCTGAACGTTATATAATATGCAAATGGTAACTTTCAGAGCCAGTCTGATTAAAATCAGATATCCACTGTTATACATGAAGATCTGACAGCGACCGCTTAGGGGTCGTGTTCTGGCAATCTATGTTATTACCATAATCACCAATTTTATCGGCGAATCAGATGAAGTCTTATATCTTTACGTTTGGTGACTGAGCAGTCTGGATGAAAAACAAGAATCTGTACCAAACGATTTGATTCACTTTCAGATTTTTGAAAGCTGCATTTCCATTGGCTAATTCAAGTCACCAGAACATGACCCTTAACCGGCCGTGGTCAGATCTTCTCGTAGGAAAGCGGATTTTAATGAAATTGCTTTCAGAGCTTGTTCTGAATACTTTTTTTAATATTATCTAATAGTTAAAAAAAACCTAGTGAAATCAACAAGAAAATGCTTACCATCGCATAGATCTTATGACTCCATGGTTAAAGGAAATCAGAATGCGGTTTTAAATTGGGACAAAAATATGTGAATATCGGTACAAAAGATGTTTGCAAATTACTTACAACGCATAGCTCAAAACTCAGAACTCTACCACTACGTTTACTTATCTTTTGATTAAATGATTTTTGAAATTAATTCTATCAATCAATCAAAATTAATATTTTGGATAATTAATGTCTCCTGCGTGAGTCTATATTTTTCTGCAGTTGTTGGCAAAAAGTGTATTTGTTGTAGTTGCTATGGATTCTCTGCGCCAAAAGAGGCGTGGATTACTTGGATATTTTCGTATCGTAAATGATTGAATATTAGAATGGTGGTCTATTTTCAAAGCCCTTATCTTTCGTAAGAATAATTCCAATTTATAAGAAAGGACAAGTGCTTGAGTATGATTTGGTATTTGTGAAACATATCCGCGAAATGTCAACATGCTTCTATGCCCACAAAATGGCCACATCCGTGAGGAGGAACCGATTCCAGGTTATACTGAAATCATAAACAAATCTTCTTGAGTCCTGTTGCTTGTTTTCAAACTGTATTGCAAGAAACGCGTTTGTCTATTTTTCCATCAATTCATTAGACTGAATTACTTAACATTCGGCACAGGTAACATCAGTAAGATGAATTCGTAAGGGAATAACACTATAAAGGATATTGCAGATGTCCAAATTATTGTTCCCTCAAGGTCAGCTATTTAGTCATCGCTGTTGTTTGTTTGTTATGCTTTTGTTCTCTAACAGGATTTAAATTTCAGTTTAAGACGGTTGTTCATATTTTCATATGCTTATTTATATTGTCTTTGTTGGATGTTCTTTATCATTCATATATAATTCTTTTCATGATCAGGCACTTGGATTTTTCATGTGATAAGACTACAAACTCCTATAATGTGTAGTCCATTGTAACGGCATATTCATATTTAAAAGACTCACTATTTTATCTACATTAATCATATTCTCTCTCGAAATTCAGTACTAAATCTAGCTTTTGGAGTTCCAGTATAGGCGATATTATAAAATTTCCAGTACTTAAAACCAGCAGTTTCTTATATGTTTAAAGTAATGCATGTTTGTTTGGGTTTTTTATTTTATTTTTTATTTTATTTTTTTCTGTTGTTGTTTTTTGCAACTCCTTTCAGTATTTTGTCCGTTGACTAATTCTCTTTGCATCGATGTCACTCGAGGTTGGTTCAGTTGTTTTGCTTTGAATCGAGATAATTACCGAATCGTGTAATAACTTTCACTTTATTAGTTATGAGGCTGTTTAAAACGTGTATGATTGATTAAAATACTTGGATAACATTTACTTTACAGATTTGATAGAAAAGAAGCAAATTTAGGTATGCAAATTATTGATAGCGTATTGTGCAATATTAGGTATGCGAATTATTGATAGTGTATTGTGCAATTTACGCAGATATTACGCTTGATTCGAGTTTTTCAGTTCATCAAAGATATGACGATACCAAACCTTAATGGCACGTAAGAAAGCACAAACTGACATCGTCTCTACTACTATTATTATGTGCTTTATTCCGATTTCATGCTTCAAATTACAGAACAATACGCCTGAATGCATAAGGCTAGTTCATGTGTGAAAAGATGTTAAGGAATTAAAAAAAAAAAAATTCCCCTTGTTATCATGGCTAAATGTCATATCACTTAAAATTAAAAGGCATTAATTTCACTTCTCAAATGCAGTGTCTCATGACGTTCCGATATTCAGTTATATTTCAGAAATTTCCTTGCATGAAATATATGTCTCTGAGTTCAAATTGTCAGCAAGAAATTCCATTACTGATCAGGGGATTGAAATCTCAGAAACCGATACCTGAAATCTCTAACTTTTCTTTGTGTACAAGACCAAAATATGACAAAATTAATACTGAAGATTTGCCGCTTAAGATGCTGATGAATAATACGTATACAGGGCAATAAACTATTATGCGCCTGATAGAAGCTCTTCAATCTCAAACGTTTGGTGCATAATATTTCTTCCCGTAAATAATTGTTTCCTTTTTTGGAGGTCAACCCTAACACATTTTACTACTAACGATTTTGTAGATGTATTTTTACTAAACAGATACAGGTAAAACAAGAAACCTAAATGTCAGTTGAATGCTAACCGATTAACTAAATTCAGGTAGCGTTCGCTTGACAGTCAGAAAACTAGAGGAGATAAATGATTTTGCAGACGTAGGGCACTTGAAAGACCCGAATAATCGGTAAAGATAATTCCAATTAAAGCCATCCACCGTTGAAATAAAATAATAATCATTTTCAGTAGTTACCAGTAGCAATAATGCACTTTTTTCAGAGAATCATGCGGCATGGACTCTATTTTAACTAAAACAATTGCTGTATTTCTTTGGGATCTAACGCATTATATATTTTTGTGGAGTTTTGACTAATAAGCAGATAGGTTGTAACATTTTTACTATTTTAAATACAAATGATTGTGACCCGATGTTTGAAATATTTATGAAGCGGAGGCTAAGAACCTCCTTCGACCGTCCGTCGTGAGTCGTTCGTTCAAAATTATTAGCAATTTCTCAAAACCACTTGACCAGTTTGCACGTGATTGTTAGAGAGCATTCTGTCGCTAAGTCTTTCCAGTTTGTTCAGTGAATGCCGATCCGTCATACAATACGGATGCATCTGGTAAAACCTGAGAAATATTTAAACAATGTATCAAAACCCTTAACAGAATTTAACCACCGTTAAAAAGAAACCACCTGGGCTGTTGCTGTTTCAGATCTATTCAGATGATGCCGATTCGCAGTCAGATATGGTCACTGTTACTATAAACGGAAAACGCTTAAAATAAATCTCATGAACTACTGATAAGAATTTGACCTAATTTTTGAAAAAGTATCCTGGCATAAAGACCTTGTAAGTCTGTGCATAATGCAGATGTGCCATCTAATATGGCATCCGTTATTCAAAATAAAAATAACATTTTACGATTAATTCTTAGAAATTGCTGCCAAATTTGACAGAAAGCATGAAAGGCTTTCAAAAATATCCAAATGATATGGATTTGCCATCAGATGTGACTGTTGTTTTAAAAAAAAGAAAATCCCATAAATGACTTTAGTTTTGTTCTCAAAAGCCACTACAAACAAATTTACCGAATTTAGCTGAGAGCATTTTGGCCTACAGCCAGTGCAAATACTACCAAATTTAGCTGCTATTTTACAGACAGGAAAATCTTCTATTTAAAAAACCGATTAACACAATTTGACCAAATTTGACAGAAAGATATCATAGCTAAAGATTCCGAATCACCATCAGATCTTGCCGCCGTTACTGAAATGGACCAACATTTTAAAGAACTTAATCTCAAAATACCGCTAAATATAATTTAAACAACGCTGACAGAAAGCACAGACACCTGTACATTCTGGACAAATTATGCTAAGTACCATGAAATATCGACGAGAATACAAAAATACAAAACTAGAGAAACCTTGAATCAATTGTTTTTATAGCATATGCAATTAAAAGCACTGGGGTGTATTTCAGCAGAAAGCTCTTTACTGTCGCACATTTTTGGGCATCTGCTCTTTCATTTAACTATTAGACCGATTCCAGCCAGGTGGGCGATATCGGGTCTGATTGTGTTCATGTTCTATTAGACCGATTCCAGCGAGGCGGGCGATATCGGGTCTGATTGGGATTCGTGTTCATGTTTGTTTTGTCTGATTCTGATTGGGTTATGCCAAAAATTTCATATCAACATTCGCCAGCGATTATAAAAGTTAATTTGTTTTAAAAATCTATCTTGATTGCTTATTCCAAAAGCACGTTTGTATAGGTTTAATTCCACATATTGTGCTAGATATATAGAACATCCCAATTTGTACAATATTTGAAGTCAATATAGGGAATCTTACTTTCGGAGACAGTCAACTGTATGGCAGCTTTGGCTGCTTTATCTGCCCTTTCATGACATTGAATACTAATGTGATTTGGCAGGAAGCATTACATAAAATACTTTCTTCAGACTGTGTGATCAAATCATATTTCTGTCAGGTTTGGAATATTAATGGCATGTCAGACTTAAAGTTTTACAAGTCTTTCAGCGTGGAAAGGAAATCAGGAAAGATGAAGACCTTTGTTTTGGAGAGGTTTCAATGTTATTCACAGATTTGAGTATGGCTGTAATTTATGTAGTAAAAGTGGCGACTTCATCTGGTAATCGGCACAAGACGTTGCCGTGGGGTGTTGCAACTTCAGCTCCAACTTTTGTCTCCGTCTAGATAACTTCAGCTTTGTCTCCGTCGTTCGAACCGTCTATACACAGGGACAAACAGCAATCGAATCAACTACGGAAAATGAGATGAATTTCTGAGACCTTTTTGAAAGGTAAAGATAATCAGAGAAGGGGTAACTGTGGTGGCATAGAATTTTGCGCTACTATAGACATTGACTTTTTGGGATTTTTTTGGTGCGGACGAACTTGTTTGCCACAAGGTGGAATAAAATTTGTTTTCTAAGCAAACAAGGTTTGGTACTTGTGCCTCAAGACTATATGCTGTACTGGACTAGGTGGACTAGAGGATAGTTTGGTAGTATACTGAAGGATAGTTTGGTAGTACAATGCAGAACCAGCATCGTTCGAGTAAGATTAAGTGTTGGCTCATTTGCCTAAGCGTTTAAGTTTTCTGTAGGGTACGTGTGATATGCTTCCAGACAAGGTCACTGAATGTGTAGCGGAGCAAACATCTGCATGTAATCTTTACAAGCTGATACGTACACGCTCAAGCAACTCGAACATCTGCATGTAACCTTTACAAGCTGATACAAATACACTCAAGCTATTCAAACCATCTTCAATTAACCTTCACAAACTGATACGTATAAACTCAAGCCACTCAAACACCCGCAGGTAACCAATACAAGTTGATACGTATACACTCAAGCCACTCAAACATCTGCACGTAATCTTTACAAGCTGATACGTATACACTCAAGCCACTCAGACATATGCATGTAAGCTGTACAAGCTGATACGTATACACTCAAGTCACTCAAACATCGGCATGCAACTTTACAAGCTGATTCGTGTACACTCGTGTCACTCAAACATCTGTATGTAACCTTCGCGAGCTCATACGTAGACACTCAAGCCACTAAATCATCTGCATGTAACCGTCACAAGCTGATACACTCAAGCCACTCAAACATCTGCATGTAACCTTTCCAGGGTGATACATATACAGTCAAGCCACTCAAACATCTGCATGTAACCTTTGCAAGCTAATACGTTTACACTCAAGCCACTCAAATACCCATATGTAACCTGTACAAGCTGATACGTATACACTCATTTGCCACCTTTGTGAGGGTCATATGTTTAAACACAATTATTCGTAAACAACACATTAGAAATTTATAATAACAAGGACTATCGGATTTTGGAGTATGAGAGATAAAATAATAAGTTTTGACGGAAGCCTTAGTAACTGTTCCTTATATCCGTGTGCTTATTGGTATGTCAAAGGTTCCTGTTTGCAGTGAAAGTGAGAAACAAAGGAATTCTAACGTTTTAGTATGCACGAGTATCCCTAAAGGTGTTTTTTTCATTGTCGATTCAACTTTATAACAGGCTACGATAACTGATCCTTCACCAAACGGTAGCTTGATTGAAGTTCTTGTCGTACTGCTAAAGACACCATTAACTTCCGCATCAGTTGCATAAGAAAAGTTTCTTTCTCTATCGACTAAAAGGACCGCTTAAGCCTGTTTGACCTACATTTTTCACGATTTGCGGCTGATAAAAACAATGACTCGTACATATTGGCTCCAGGGGTTCTTAGAAATGAACAGGATAAATACGCAGCACGTGCACCTTGAACTGCATTGAGTATTTATCGGTATGGTACCTGTCTGTATCTTGCCAAAGAGGAAATGTACATTATACTTATATTTTGTATACCTACGACTGAATATCCTAGGAAATTACTCTTATCAAGGTATAAAAAGACTGTCTCGTGTTTTTGGTGGCAGCTAATATCGTTTTTGTTAACGGATACACGTGCTGGTAATTTTGTTTATTTCTCTCCGACTGCGGACCGCTCCGGTGGCCTAGTGGTTAGAACGTCCACCTCGGATGCGGGAGGTCATGGGTTCGATCTCCGTCCGAGTCAGACCAAAGACTTATAAAAATGGTACTAACAGCTTTCTCGCTTGGCGCTTAGCATTAAGAGGTTAGTGTTAGGACTGGTCGCCTGGTGTCAGGATAATATGACTGGGTGGGACATCATGCTACATGTCTGCGGCATGATGCCCCAGTGCTGGACATCACTATAAACTGCCACACTGCAGACATCGTAGCGGTATGACTGAAAAATTGTTAAAGCTACGTTAAAAATCCGAATCACACACTCCGAATCTCCGACATCGGGCAAGGAAACCGCGCGCACAACATTTACATTTTACATAATAGCCAAGATGAAAGTAGGTCAAAATGTTCATATCATCTTAGTATTAAGCTTTGTTTCAGTGCACATCTTTTGCGTGCCAGTGTCTAATTAACACAGAGCTTATACCTTTATTTGATGTATGGATAAATATAGACCGTTTTCTATCTAGTTTTTAGATGTAAAGTAAATAAGTAAGCATTTGCTTAAGTCAAATCGATGTACACAGACTCTTGTTAAATATCGACGGTGTATTCAGAGCGATAAAAATTCTCGTTGCATCATCATCAGAAATCATGAAAATAATAGATCCACTTTTTGTCGTCTGCTTCGGGTCTATTTCAACCTTCAAATGACAAATAGTTTAATATTTGTCATTGGTGGTATATGTTCTTTACAAGTTTATAATTTTTTCAGCGCGATGAAATTTATATATCCGTAAAAACAACTTTTTTGGAAACAGATTACAGGGTATATTGTTACAGATACATGTACGTCGAAAGATAAACGTTGAACCAAACATTTTTTTAACATGACTATGTGTGCATGTGTGTTTCTCCGCATAAGTATATGTGAGGTGTGTACATTTGTACATATGTGTGTGAGTTTAAGTTTGTTTTGGATACTGCACGTATAAGACAAAATATTTCTTTCTGGCCAACATTTTAAGCCCGGTGATTTGCGTTAAGCTTTGGGTGGGGCTTAGTTTATCGGACATTCCCTGCAGAGTCCGGAAACCTAAAAGATAGATGACCAGTGTCGTAAGCGACCCCCCCCCCCCACCACCATCAAGCAAACCGCTACCGCAGGTGGAAGACGATGTACAGTTTTGGCCCAGAATTACCATCATACAACTTTTTTTATTGGGAGGGGGCCCAGAATTAAATTTTGCGTGGGGGAGGGACAGAATTTCTTTCTACACCAGTGTGGATGAGATTTTCCTATCTTCAAAACCTAAATGAACTCACGGGGAGAATAAAATAGAAGAAATGACTGTGCTTAAATGAATATTTTTGGGGGGGAGGGGTGTAATATTATGGGGCGGAGGGGGGGGGGACGATATTTCAATCATATTAGCCACAATTGGCAGTTTTATTGTTTTTAAAGTAATCGATGTATCATAGTCTGTCTCAGATTCCTTGTTTTCCTTCTGTTTCACTGCTTAAACGTCACCTTATATATTTAGGCTTTGTAAACAAATTGCATCTTTTACTCCACAGAAAAAATGTCTGATAATGGTGATGAAAAATTCGTAGGTCGTTCATAGGATATTTACATCTGAGTTAATTGTGGCGATGAAGTAATACTGCCATAATGACACGCATTAATTAAATACTTTATGTGGACAATTGTTCTAAATAAAGTTAATTTGCTAAATCAGGAATGGCTTGTTTTCATTGAGTCATGCATCTTTGAACTGGACCGTTAGCTATTTTTCGTCCAGAAAAAAAAAAAATTCAATTATTTTTCGAATTTGAATGGAACTGTTTGGCAGTTGCATTATATATTGGTGTTTTTTTTATATCAGTGCATACAATTAACGTGAAATATTTTCAAATCGTTGGTATATAAACAGTGATGAAAGAAATCAATATATTTTGCGACGTGCGAACCTAGACAAATATGAAATGGAAATATAAACGAAGCTTTAAATTCATCTAGTTGGAATACAACTCGAATTGATCGAACGTTCTCTTCCCTCGTTGACTGCGACACATTAATAGAACCATGTTCTTTTCACTGGTCTGTATAAAATCACTTGCTCATGAAGTAACCGACTCTGTTAAAACAACATCTGTCACTGGGAGCGGTATTCGCGAGAGCGGTGCAATTAAGCAAGAATGTTATTGAAGAAAATCAAAAGCATGTTCAGTGTTTCATTTTATTATATTTATTCGAGCCAACTCCAACAGTTTATTTTTAAGCTTCTTTTACTATTTGATGACAATCAGAAGTGTCTGTGTCTTTGTGGCACAACATCATTCTTATAATTGTTTTGAAAAAGTGTCTAATGGGTGATGAATTGCATGTTAGTGTCTTGTAAAGACAATAAGATATATCGCTTAAGGAAATCAATTTACGGAATAGATTGGTGGTTTTGTTTCGTGACCGAGGTCGTAAAACAAGAAATTGTGCAGAAAACAACAGTGACGGATAAAATACATCATAACTTTTTCAGTCTGCCCGAATTTACTAAAGATGTTCTTGGACCCTTGTAGGCAGTAATCCGAGTCATGTATAATATTCAGACGTAAGATATTCAGGTGATGTTTTTAGGATCATACAATGCGTATCGCATTCTACAGAGGATAGTGTATTCAGAGACTCTCGGAACTCAACAATTGTACAGAATTGAAGATATACCATAAAAGTTTAACATCAGGATTCTAAACAAAGGAGACGCTAAATGAGCGTTGTGAATATTCACTAATGTTGTCGTTGGACATAATCTCTGGGAATAGCAGTAGAATTGTTATTGACGTTTCACTTACAGAAAAACCGACATGAACAATATTGTTGTTGTCATAACTATACCTCCTAAGTTTGCGAGGGATGTAGATCTAACGATAAATATAAATGACACTGAATTTCCGAATGTTGTACGAATAATTGCGGTCATGTGGCAGTTGGAAGAAAAACCTCAGTAAATGGACTGAAAGACAAATAATAGTCTTTTTATGCATCTGAGATATGTCAAGACACGGCAATACTTTATTGATTAGCGAATCCTAAGGAATTCCTGCATGTTTTAGGCAGGGCGATTTTGAATCCTTTCTGCAGTTAGCATCCCTAGTATAGATTCTTTTCATACATTCTGAAAGGTGTCATTTTTCAATTCTAAGGACAAGGATCCTTGCAGTTCTTGTCATATAATTAATTTATGTTTTTGTACAGGCCTCGGTCCAATTAGGAATTTGACAGAGCTCCATCTCGTAAGGCTTTTACAGGTCTCGGTCCAATTAGGAATTTGACACAGCTCGATCTAGTAAGGCTTTTACAGGGCTTGGTTTAATTCAGATTTTTTAAATTCTCCAGAGAAGGCAAATAATTTCTTAGAGGAAATGGGATGCTTATAACAATTTTACTTGTTTGTGAAGAACACATACCATTTTATGACAGTCAAGAGGATATTTACGACAGTCAAGAGGATATTTATGAATTTGGACGGTCCTTATAATATATCCTCATGCTACTACCATTTCTTTGTTTTCAAGATTCATTGTAAGAAGTTGCTTTTTTGTGTTGATCTTCATTTCCTTTGGAGACTAGTTCGCTTGCTGTTTTGCAATATAACACAGAAAATATGTGAAGATGAATTTATACGGAACAAACAATATCTGTGATATTCCAGAGGTCAAAATTGTCGTTCCTTCTAGGAAATCAAAGTGAGTATTTTATACATCTTATTTCGTTATTTAATCAGTGGTCATTTTAATACCAAAACGTTAATGAAACGTTAGAAACCAAAACAGGTATAGGATATTTGCAATGCTAGGCACTGAAATGTCTTTTTTTTTTTAAAAAAAAAGTTTGTAATGAGTGAAGTCATCCCTATTTAATACAATGTTAAATGCTACCGCGAAACGGCTTAAAGACGATTCTTGTTACACAAATTTCTTCCCTTTCACCCATAATTCATGGTGCTCATCTTCCTCCGCTATTTAACAGATTCCTTTTTTGATAACCTAAACCTGTGCAGTATTCAATTCTGGTTAATTCCTGTCTTCGTGCATATAAGAAAAGTGTCAACAGCATTGAAAGTTGATTTACGAAGCAAAATCAATCTTACTCTCTTTCACGTTTAATTATGAAGCAATATCAGCCATCTGATATGTACTGGTAACTTATTTTTGACGCTTTTAATTCTGTGAAAGGTATAATAAAAAAATGATGATTTAGTTTCGCAGTTATATTCATCAGTCCATGTTATACAGTGCGTACTTGCATTTAGTCTATTAGAATGCTGCTAAACCTGTCCTATCTGTTTAATAAGAAATAATGAATATATTCTTTATACTGCATAAACTTCATAAAACGCCATTTTGAAAATATTACCATTTTCCAAAGAAGAAGCGAGGAAGCAATATATATTACGTATACCTTTCTCCTTGTGAAATCATTCGAGTTCTATTATTTATTTTGCTTTATGTATGTTTAAGGGCCTAGCTTTTGGTCCGATTAAAAAGGGTATATTTGTCTTTAGTTACCTTACTGGTAAATGAATATATACGAAACTTGATGATATTTACAAACAAAACACAATTTATTTATTTATTTGTCGTCAAATATTTCATTAAAATCATATATACAAGGATGTACTATTGTCAAAATATATTAAATAATTTGAATTCAAGGATATACGTTCTGAAAATTACCTTTTATTCTTACAAAACCTTATAGCAATTTAGTGAACATATTTTAAATACGTTCAGCAGCCTCTGTTATTACGTATATAATTTTCATGACGTCATATTTTACGTCATGAGGTTCTGTTATATGTGTTGCATTTATAGAGGATCTCAAATGGGGAATGATTTAATAATGAATTTAAGGAATCATGTCCAGCTTTTGCGAGCCTTGTTTATCATAGTTTTTATTGTAATGGAAATTGATAGAAACAGGACGAAACAATTTCGTTCATCCTGATTGAGACGACTTACCCTTTCATTTGTTGCGCTTAAAAAATAGTTCCAAACGTTTGTTGATTCTTTTGGCACTTTTATAACCAATACAATTTAAAAGTATTTATTTTACAAATTAGAGTTAAAAGAGCAATTGTCCTTCAGAATAAATGGAGCAATTGTCGTAAAGAACATCGTTATTCAACAGCGGATGTGTATTGAAGTTCCGTGTGATGTCACATTAGTCGATCAATGTAATAATGTCAGCATCTAAGGTGTGTCACTTTCAGTACTGGAAGCAGTTGGATACTTGTGTGAAGGGAATATTACCCGAGGAAGAATTTCCATATTTATTGTAATGTATTTGTGACCAGATAATTGCATTAGTTGATTTAGAACAGGAGACAGTCGGAACCGCATCACGTAAAAAAAGAAACTTTAGGTCGTTTGAGCTGTTTTTTTCGGTTAAAATACTGTGGTTGGATAGACCAAACGTTCTGTCATTTGGGAGACCGGTTTGTATCTACATTCTTCTATGAACAGAAATGTGAGTTTATTTCCTTCTAGAAGTTAATATTTAAATCGCTCTTATATATAGGACGGATTCTCTGTCACAGGATTACCACCCACCCCTCCTTCACGCACGATATCAATTTACCAATATCCTTAGTTTTATTTGTTATTGTTGTTGTTCTTGCTTGGGATTTAACACCATTTTTCAACGCATGATAGGTAATATATTGCGTAACGAGCCCCTGTGTGGTTATTTCGCCATATTCAAAAAGACGTTACTTTTTTTCGCAATTCACTTCGGTCAGTCGATTCGAGAAATGGCCGCCAAAATGTTGATAATATTAGTAAAACAAAAATTCCAGAAGGCGGGGTAAAGAAAATTTTCCCACGCGCGATAATTTCATGATCTTATTTGGACCAGTCAGAATCACATAAAATTATATGTTAACGTGTTGTAATATCAAACATATAATATGGTCATTTTAACTCAGAAGTCACATGATAAAATGAATTAACGTGCCATGTTTTATGGACGCTAAAATATACAGGAAACGATATTGATGGGAGAAAATGCGCGCTCGCTTGAATAATGACTTCGCATGCTGCTTGGAACTTATTTATTGCCGTAAGAAATTGTTCGCATTACTGTAAATAGATTGGAAAATGAATACTTAATCAAAGAGCAAATATGGTTCTAAGAGTATCAATAAAGGAATCCGTCTAATATGACGTCTTAGACAACAATAATTCTTGAACTTCTCAAAAGACAGAGGCAAAAACTGCCAGTATTTGACTTAATTCAAGGAGATAAATTGTAGGCGCATGTGACATGTAAGGAGTACATCTTTGGAAAAGGTGATTCAGTTAAAACGCTAACCAGCTGTGTCTTATTCAATTCATGCTAAAATGTTAGCAGTTTTCTTTATGTCCACAGCATGTAATTCAACAAAAGAGTGCAGTGTCGTTGGCTTAAATGATTTCAGTGAGGAAACGTTCAGCATGCATTATATCTACCAGCAGATTATCTTTCAGTTCTAAAGATATGTATCGCGACGGAAATTATAAGCATATTACTTTACTGCGGGCAAGAATGTCTTGGGACATATATTATTCCATCATGCATGAAACGTAAATTTCGCATTAAAGGCAGAAGTTTCTATGTCCTTAGTTCTTGACTTTATTGTATTCCGTATCCAAAACGCACCATAATGTAATTAATAATGTATCTCCCATGATTTGTTTAAAGAATCGGACACTACTACTTTAATGGAGAAGCTTATGTTATTGATGACATAACGATACTGTGTGTGTGTGTGTGTGTGTGTGTGTGTGTGTGTGTGTGTGTGTGTGTGATGCTAGTTCTGCATTCACGATAAAGCACGCACAGATGCTAACCTGTTACTGTACGGCTGAAATTTGGCGGAGTGAAACAGAGAGCCGTTCGTTGTTAGTAGGTTCCATTTTATCAGAACAGAATTTGAATTAAAGAAGTTCGTCAAACGCTTGACTGACAAACTTAATGTTTGAAATTTTAAACTATATTTCTATACGTTATTGTCCACTATTTTTCTCCACCATTTAATTTTAGGATACTGTGTGTGCGTTAGTTTGTCTGTCCAAAGCTCTGTGTCGTTCTAAACAGCTGAATGGAAATTCACCAAACATGGTGGTTAATTTATCAAAATACTCACCATCTAGGCTTCGGTTCAATACTTCTACCGGTTCTTCAAGGATGCCTGAGATGGAATTGAAGTTGAAATGTATAAAATGAACAGTTGCAATGTCAGTGACATGTGTTGTAACATTTTGAAGACCAACATACTTTACGCATGCATACACA